>JAPDSC010091578.1:56319-90125 GCA_026290005.1 Latrodectus geometricus | reverse complement strand
ATATATATATTTAAAGAATTTCATTTAATCATATAATCATTAATCAAAAGTGAATAAACTTTATTGCTTATATTAACCTTTTTTTATATTCATTGTCATTAAATATCTTATAATGTACGATTAAAAACATTTCATCCATATTAAAGTAATTTGTAAAATTAATAAAAAAATATATATATTTGTTTTAATTAACAGATCAAGTGATATATCTTAAGAAAGTAACTATGAAGCTAGAAACAAGATATATCATTGAATATTGTCAGTAAAAATGTTTAAAAATGTTAAATAATGCACTTTCCTTTAGGGAAAAGAAATTTTTAATCATTATTGTTTCTTCATTGTACTTTATTCTTTACTTGTGTAACTTTATGAAACAATATTCATTATAATTAAATTATTCTTATTGATTTACACTGCTGAATTCTTGTTCATGTATCAGTAAAATTTGTAATATGACACTTTTAAAAAATGACAAAAATTTGAAAATCTTTTATGATACACTTATTGTTATTTTTACAGATACTATCTATTAATTTTACAAATATATATATATATATATATATATATATATATCAAATGTTGTATCATCTGTCGAGATAGTAGTATCAAATTTTAAAAACTGCTTATTTCAACATTATTTTATAGTAATCTTTCCACGAGACTCCTTAAATCGCATTAACCATTGTTAGAAACTATATTGAACAATAATTTTTGTTGTAACTCACTGCAAGATTTTAAACTTGTTACTAAATATTCAACTTTTAAAGAGTGGGATAGTGATTCCTAATGCTACTTGTCTAAATATTTTGAGATATTTTGCTAATATATTGATTAACATGATCTACAGAAATATAATGGCAAAATGTATTGAGCAAGAATAATCAGATTAAAGTAACAAAGAGAAAACCATGATTTTTGCTCCAACTATATCTCTTCTAAAGTTATAACGGTGCCTTACTATATAGCATTACTACTAAAAGTCATGACGGTATCTTAACGAATGTCACAGGAGAAGTCTATAAAAAAGAAGACATAAAGCTTTACAAATCTTTGGGATCCTATTATTTCATTATCTTGGTAGCAGATATATTAAATGAAGGAGGATGAACATTTAGAGGAATCTGGTGACATCAAAAAATTGTCGATGGTTTTTTCAACTCATCCAAGCATCAATTGCCAATTGACCACCGAAAATTGACTTTTGTATCTGCTTTTAGAAAATACAGATATTGAAACACATATTCGCTAACGTAAAAATATAAATACTTTTAAACATAGCATGCAAAATCAATTTTCCTACTTTTAAAAACATGATTTTAAATTCATTAGGATGGAAATTCTTTAGTTACCTGCTTCAAATATATATCAATTGGAAATAAGTTATGTATTGAAGTTTTCTATAAACTTTGTTATATTGTTGATTATAGCTTACATATTATTAGCTTTTTCTTTAATAAAGGAGTGGTGTGTATGGTTTAGATTTGTTTTATTTATATTTATCTATTATTAAACTTCTTTTAGTTCAGAATTCAATAGTTATAGGCAAATTAAATAAAAAAATAAAACTAATTCATGTAATAACATTGTCAAAATGTTAAAATATTTAAAGCAATTAGATATCAATTACAAAAATTTGTGTCGATAGATTTTTGAAATTACAAGCAAATTACCTCAAATTAAATCTTGCATTTGTTTATCTAGTTTTATTTAAATTTAAAATTTGTTAAAATTTAAAATGGTATCAATTTTAATTTCAAAGTGTAAGTTAATTTAATACTATGTTATGTAATAATTTGAGGTGACAAACAGCTTTGAATATTTGAAAAAGATCATATTTCTTGGCATTATAATTTATATTTAAAATAAAATCAAACCCTGAAATAATAATGGAATTATACTCTTGAATTATATTTACTTCTTTTGCACACACACTATACTTAATTATTTTCACTGCACAATAACTAGTTCCTGAATAATATCTCATGAAAGACAATATCTACAATCTATATAAATTTTTGTCAGGTATACGATTTCATGATTAGTTTGGGGAAAAAGAAATCCATTATTTTTACGTGAACTTTATGTAACTTCTTTTGGATTCACTTTGTAAAAAGGCTTAAAACAGCTTTCATGTAGATTTTTAGGTCTTGCGCGTTACGATTGCTGACATGCGGTTAACTTCGATCATGATAAACACCTTTCACAATTTTAGCCGCCAGGCTATCTTTTTCGCTGTTACAAGAGAAAAACGAAAATGTATAGAATTTTCTGTTTGTTGTTTTCCATTTTTAAAAACGTGTAGTCGTAACTGAATTAATCAAACAAAAAACCGCAAGAGGATATTTTAGTGTCAAATGTCACCTCTCCAACGAGCATAAATCGGAAATAGTTTGATTGATACGTCACGAGATATCAATCACTACAGACGTCTACCGAAAAAACAATGGATTACTTTTTCCCCAAACTTATATTTTTGAGAATATCTTTTGTTCTTGTTTTATTTAGAAATGGAATAATCTACGTTACATTGTAAAACAACTATTAATTGCAATTAAAAAAATCAAATGAAATTTTGGATTAACAACCAAAACATTTTTCAAGGTTTTTTGTATAAGTTCCGATAATTTAAATTTTTCTCATTTCAGACAATATCAAAAAGAAAACGTTTGTTTTGTTACATTTTTCCGATAAAAAACCTGCAATTTAATTTTGGAATGATGGCGGTTTAGAGATACGCCAATAAAATGATGTTTACGTTCTTAAACTGGATTTGACACTTTCTTGATTAATCATCTAATTATGTAACATGTATGCCAGGGGTGGCAAGACGTCGACCGCGGTTCACTGGTAGACCTCAATGACATTTTAGGTAGTCCATGCAACCATCCCGATAATGACCTCGGATGTTAACACTTTAATATAAGACTTATGACATAGAATCAATGAATTATTTAAAATAAAAATTTACTACAGACTACGCATTAAAACCCAAAACAAATTGCGCAAAGATTTACCATTTAAAGATTTATGATTAACGGTTTACGATCTAAAACCTAAAACGGACATGATGAGCTTGATTAAAACATTAAAAAAAACTATAGAAAGGTATGTATCTCAATTAAGAAAACATGAATTGAGAAATTTCAAAAACATAGAGGAAGAGTGCATCCATAATCAAAACCGAAACTTCGAAGATTTCACTTAATACTTACATGTTTTGTTTGAAGAATTTGAAAGAAGATTCGCTGACTTAATTAGGGTCAAAGAAATACTCATTTTTATGATATTTCCATTTAATGAAAATGTCAATATTGATGGAGTATCTGAAAAAATAGAAAATTTAATAGATATCACATCAGTCACGGTCGAGGAAAAAATTATTAAATTAAGATGCTATATAATTTTTAAATCCAGAGCATATTTAGCGATACTGATTTTTGGAAATTAATTTCTGAGGAAACGTTTACAAATTGATTTTGTATTTGAAATCATACTTTGGATCGAGGTATCTTTGTGAATCTGCTTTTTCAACCATGAACAAAAAACAAACATTGGTACCATTTAACAGATGAACATTTAATTTCTTGTTTATGCATTGCAATAAGCTCGTACCAGCCACAATATGATAAACTTGTCGCAGATATACAGTGCCAAATTTCAACTAAACGAAGTGAATAGGATGGTCAGTTTTTGATATATGAATACTTTTATTATTTTCCTCAGTAAAATTTTATTTTGTAAATATTAAGTTTTTTTAGAAAAAATCCATAATTTACCATATTTTCTTGTTACGGAAAATAAATATGTAGGTTAATTTAGCTCTGCCGTTGGTAGACCACCTTCGATTTTTTTAATGTGGAGTAAACCCCGGATCCCGGAGAAAGTTTGGCCATCCCTGATATATACTATCGATAAGTGCACGATAGACACAGCCAACGATAAAGAAATTCTCATGTTTGAACAGAGTAATATTACATTCCTGTCCATTTTTGAAATTAACATATGCTAACTGCATTGTTACAAGTTTCGTTTCGTATAATTGTAATATAAAAATTTAATTTAATTACCTTAACTAAACTTATTACTCTTGTCTGTTTTGTAGATTACAAATGTTAAAAAACAATATTTAATTTTTTTATAAATTTTATTACAAATGATTTAACTAGTGGAACCACTAAAACTATTTGACTCATTAAATTTAAAACTGAGTTTTGAATTATTTAAAATATTACAGTATTTATATGAAAACTTCTGTCTTTTTGTAATAAAATATAATTTATTCATATCATTTCAAAGCGTTTTAAAAGAAACTCAAATGAAAGATTTCTAATATGCTGTTTTTTCAAGTCTTTGTTCCGATTTCTCAATATAATATTAGTTTGAAAAAAATAACTGTATAAGATGAAATAAAAAAAGAAAATAACTTGAAACTGTGTGATTTGTGATATCTTTCTTTTCCAATTATACCTTGGGTAACATATTAACTATAAAATACCTTTTTGTGTGATTTGAATACAAATGCATGCTGTGAATAAAGTATATATATTTTTGTGATATGTGTTACGCGTGGTTAAAATAATTACGTAACTAAAATACCAGAATGTAGACCGGCGAATGAAATAATATTGGAAAACGATTGATACATCACTATTTGGAAAATTAGTTATAATTGTTGTCCATTTAGCAGTGGCTTCTATTTTAATGCTCGTGAATTCAATTGCCTTCTCAACACCAGCTTAATAAATGCTTTTCAAAGTTTATATCATAACTCAAAGTTCTTTTCTAAAACATGTAACTGTGGTTGAGCACTGTTTCAGAATTGGAACTTTTTGTCCAATGATTTGAACGGCAAAACAGGGGAGCTAGTTAGTTATAAAAGTCAAAAATTGTTAATCAAACTCTTCTCAAACGATTTTTTCTCAAATCTTGGGCTGAGAAATGCTGAGGATTGTTGTATATCTGTAAAAAACACTCATTCATGTACGAAATTCAAAAATTTATTTTCACTGTTATCAGGAAAGAAGATATTGGACAAATCAGAGGATTGGAAACAAGGAATATGTTCGGAAGAATCAAGACGTACTTTATTTTGACTTATGAAAGATGTAGAAATAGGGAAAAATTTTTAAGTACCCATCAATAAATTTTTTCTTATTTACACTGCTCAAGGGTCTGATTAGAGTATTATAATATGGGAATTATTACTCTCATGCCATGATATGGAAATCATTATAGGTATACGGAACGTGTTGCTGATATAGAAGTGGTGTTTTGAGGTTCCTTGGGAATTTATAAGCAGTTCTGGATATCCTTGGAAGAAGATATCATCTTCCAGTACATCTAGGTATCCTTGAAAGAAGATATCCAGATATACTTGAAGATGAAGTATTCCCTGGGAGGGTAAATTTTAACTCTTATTACGATGAATTATTTAAAATGCTAGTATAATTATAGATCACGCCAAAAGTTTTCAAAATTATTTCATTGAACATTAGTTTGACATTTAACCCCACCTTTCACCACTAAAAAGAACTTGGATCTTAATACCTCAGAAAGAGCATATATTTCAAAGGTGCATTCAACTGCACTCTAATATTTTATCTAATATTCCCTCCCATTAATAAATTTCAAGGTCTAAAAGGGTCTAAATATGCTGCAATTCCTAATATTTTACATGAATCACTCCAAAAGTACGTAGACTCGATGCCGAAACAAATAAGAGCTGTTATTCCTGAGAAAGGTTGTACAATATTATATTAACCTTGGGTTTCTAATGTTTTGGCTAGCGTGCTCACAATTAATAAAATGTATTGAAATGAAAATATGCGAGTTTTGACCTATTTGAAGAATTATTCATGAAGGGGTACAGCTGAATGTGCCCTTTTCTCTTCGTTCTAATTAAATCATTCATCATCCTGTTCAATGAATTTAAACTTGATTTATTGGATGAGTATTTAGTTTAGATTTTATTTAGCCTAAACATGAAGCTTATTGAAGATTGCATAAAAGGTAGTAAAAAGTAAAAGTTATTCAGGAACAAAAATGGCTAAACTTAGTCTTTTTATTTATTTACATTCTTTTTTGTTTTTTAAAAGTGTTGCCAAACAAGGGCAACTAAATATTTAAATCTCTTGAGGCTCATATGTAGCTTCCGTGCTGCAACATCGTTTAAATCTCTTGAGGCTGGTATGCAGCTTCCATGCACGCAATATCCTCCCCACCCTGGTCAACCTCGAGGGGGATGACCAGCTGCACTGGCCGGGAGATGGTCTATCCCTTGGTTCTCAGTTGGCACGTACGAACCTTGTTGTAGCGGCCAAGAATTACTCCCTCGATACGCGCTTTTTTCCAGATATGTCGGGGTCTGATGTTCTCCTGTAGTAGTGCTGTGTCTCTAACACGGATTTCGGGTCGTTTCGGTGGGTTTCTCACGTGATGGAATAATCTTAGGTCCATCAAATATTCCCTCTGCCATCGTCTCCAGAAGGAGTCCATAAGTTGTTGACGACTCCTTCAAATTCGTGTAAGATCAGAGTGGGAATTTGGTGGTCTAGTTGGGATCGTTGTGAGTCATTTTCCTATTAGGAAATGTTCTGGGGTAATAGCTTCCTCAGGATCATCAGTCAAGCACTATTCGTGGTCATTTGGTCTGCTGTTCACGGTGGCTTCTATATCGCACAGTATAGTCGTCAGTCCAGTGGTGTCCAGACAAGCTTTGCCAAGGTTCTTTCGCAGACACTGTTTGATAGTCCCAATCATTCTCTCCCACCATCCTCACCATTAAGCCGCTCGAGGGGCGATGAATTTCCAGATTACTTTGAGATGACCATAGAACTGGTGTACTTTTGACGAAGAAATGATGTTCCACAAGGACTTCAATTCTCTGTCGGCGGCACAGAAGGTTGATGCAAAGTTTCTGTGTAAACTGTGTAAGGAAGCGAGCGTCGAGACACAAATCACTGAAATGCAAATAAGAAATCATCAGTGCTTACGTTACAAACAATCTCTAAATGTATAGCTCGGGTTGTAGCACAAGTTAATATGCCGATGTAAGCCTTTGTAACCAATTTGTTGTTCTTCACGTAGAGGGGCCCTGCAAAGTCAATTCCTGTGGTTTCGAATAGTGTTGTCTTCTGAATTCTCTCAGCGGGTAATAGAGCTTCTATCTTTTCACCACACTTTGGCTTCAGTATCTTTCAAGGAAGACAAAAGTGTATGACCTTTTAATGGCCTGTGTTGATCTCAATATCTAAAATTCAGAACGAAGTTGAGAAAGTAAAATCCGGACCCCAAGGTGATGCAAGTGTGTGTTTAGCGTATAATTAGACTCGTGTAAGGATGAGATCCTTCTATTAAAAACGGGTGTTTCTCAGATTCAGATAAATCAGAAAATTGCAGTCGGCGACCAAGACGTATCAACTTGTTGTCAAAAATTGGGTTGAATTTTTCCAATTTCGAGTTCTTGGAAAGAGACTTTGAATTCGGCAAAGCTTCATATTTCAAAGGAAATGACTTTTTCTGGACGCTTTCTGTTCAATAGTTGTGAGCTTGATTTAGTTCTGGTGCATTCAACTCACCAACTATTTTGTCTTGTGTTTTGCAGTTATGAATGAAGCGAAAAATCCAAGATGTCACACGTAACAGTTTAAAGTATGAACTTTAGTTTTCAACATTAATAATTGGCTGAATTAAAGCAATGTGAAGAGTCTGCACTTCCTTCTTCTTCGATTCTAAATTGGGAGTGTAATCTTCATAAGTGCTATTAGAATCAGGCCAGTTTCTTCAGGTGCAGTTAACCACTTAGGGGAGTGATTCTCAACCTGTGGGGTGCTCCCCCCTAGGGGGGCGCGAGCATATGCAAGAGAAAATGTTATTTAAAAAATTGATTAAGTGACTGAAAGGAAAGAACACACACACACACATACAAAACAAAATACATTTCGACATATTTAATAATTAACTTATTAAATTAAAACAACTTCCTAAATTAAAAACAAATTTAATAATTATTAGTGACTTCCTTGGGCCTGTCTTTTAGAGCAAAGTTTTTCGAAGGAGGGTTTAATATTAGAAATAGACACTCTCAGTTATTTTTCTATATTTAGCTGCGATCTATATTTTGTCTTCAAAGAAGCCACCGCAGAGAATCCAGTTTCACAAAGGTAAGATGTTGAAAATGGTAGTAGAATGCAAAATGTCCTTGTTTTTAGTGCAGAAAACTCATCATCCACTCCTGCCCAAAATTCAAAGAGTGATTTATTACTAAATTGTCTTTTAGTTTCGCCGCTTGCCATGAAGTCTATGAAGGTTTCTTCCTCTTCGATTGAGAGTCCTTCGGGAGTATTTTGAAATGGATCCCTCACCCACTTGTAAGTTGATATCAGTTTGTCGTCAGCAAGAAAGTACTTTTTAAAATTCTTTGCTGGCATTGCTAAATGATTTTCAATGGTTACAAAAACAACTTTTACATGCTATTCTTCAGCCTTGTAAGTTTTAATACAATCATTCAAATTTGCAAATATTGTTAAGTTTTCTTGCTTTAAATTTCTGCTTCACAATTCCAATTTCCTACAAAAAGCATTAACTTTATCACTCGTATCCAATATATGTGTATTTGCTCCTTGCAGTTGAAGATTCAAGTTATTTAATTTCTCGAATATGTCAACCATGTAGCTCAATTTCAACACAAATAAACTATCGCGAAAATTCTCAGCTTCCGGTCTGTTTTCCTCTTCTAATAAAACGGCGATTTCTTCTCTCAATTCATAAACACGTTGCAAAAATTTCCCTCGTGATAACCATCTTGCATCGCAATAAATTAGTAACGCTGAATGTACTGCACTCATGTCTTTACAAAGTGCGGAAAAGATTCTTGATTTCAGAGGTCTCATTTTTATATAATTTACTACGGTTACAACCGTAGTTAACTCAATATTCAAACCAGGACTCATTTCTTTGGAAGCCAAATCTTCTCTGTGGATCATGCAACCTCTGTGGATCATGTGGCGATTTTTGTTTCACAAGTGCTTGAATACTTTGGAATCTTCCTGACGTAGAGCGAGCACCATCCATGCATATTCCGACCCAATTTTTCCATTCTATGTTTGCCTCGTTCATAAAATCATTTAAGATAGCAAATAAAGCGAGTACTGTTGCTTTGAGTTCTATTGGTTTGCAGAAAAGTAATTCTTCTACTACTGACAAATCATCACAAAATCTAACATAGGCAATGAAATGAGCATCTTTATTACTATCTGTTGCCTCATCGAGTTGTATTGAAAACAATTTGTAACTCAACTTCGATAAAAGCTGACACTCTATATCTTCAGCTATATCAGCAATTCGACGGGCAACAGATCATTTGAAAGAGGTATAGATTGCTTTTGTTTTGCAAAATTATCTCCAAACATAATTTCTACAATATCAATCGCATCTGGCAAAATAAGCTCTTCACCTATGGTGTGAGGCTTTTTACACCTGGCTATTTTATATGAAACTTTGTAAGAGGCAATTAAAACTTTTTCATTCACACACAAAGTTTTTTTAAATAATGATTTTTGCTTTTCATATGATTTTAATTTTAATTTGAAGAATTCTCTGGGTTTGTTTACGTACTCACTATGAAGCGTTTCCAAATGTCATTCAAGTTTATTAGGTTTCATGCTGTCTGCCGCCAACATTTTTGAGCAAATGATACACAGGTACCTTTCTTCTTCATTTACTTCAGTACTAGTGAACCCAAAGTTTAAGTATTCTAGAGAATATTTTCTTGATTTTATTTTTGGAACCACGCTCATCTGTGTACTTGTTGATGCTTGTCTATCGTCTAATGCTCACTTACGACCGCTTAAAAATTTATCCATGATTCTGCATAAGTCTGCTGCCGTCAATATTTAATACGGTGAATTGCAATTACACGAAAATATATTCAATACACACATTCAGAATAGATTCAATAGCTATAGAAGGATCGACTCCAATGAGATTGTCTGGAATTGAAATTGGCGTCATAGAACTTTCTGCTTCTCCCTATGAGAAAACATTTATTCACATCTGCGCACGCTCCTAGATTAATTTTTTGCTGACCAGACAAATTCCAGCAAATCGAAACTTCTCGCAAAACCGTGAGAATGCCCGACATGGCGGGACGCAAGAACAATAAAAAAGCATAGGATTATTGTTTTTTCAATGCTGAGGATCGGTGTTGCAAAATGTCAATAAATTTCGGTATTCTTGGTAATTTGTAAAGTTTAAAATTAAGGTTGTAGTGTAGGTTTGGCACCAAAATACTCAAAAGATATTATTATTGTATATATTTTATTGCATGCGGTGGGGAGGTGGGGGGGCGATGGAAATTATGATTGAAAATTGGGCCTTGAATACTAAATGGTTGAGAAACACTGACTTAGGGCCGTGCCATCAAATGTCTAGGCCTTTCAGTGTTGATGGTGAAGCACCTGTAGATTGTATATCAGCAGGGTTGTCTTTACCGGGACAATGTCTCTATTGGGAAGGATTAGTATGAGAAACAATATCTGTTACTCTATTACAAACAAAGGTTTTCCATTTGTTAGGATCACTGCGTATCCAACCCAAGGCAACTCGAGAATCACTCCAAAACGTTGCATTTTTCGTAGGAATACCAGTCTCACCACAGAAATATAGCAGAAGTCGTGATCCCATCAGAACTGCTAGGAGTATCAAACGTGGCAAGGTGACTTTCTTGATGGGTGCAAGTCTGTTGCGGCTCCACTAACTGCACATCTACAATGAGAACTAACAATGTATAATACTGCTCCATAGGCTCGTTCCGATGCATCACAAAACACATGAATAGTAAATGTTAATGATGAGATACCTATGTGTCGGGGAATCTTCGGAGAGCAGATATCATCAAGTTCTTTAACAGCTGCGCGCCATGAAGTTTCCAAGTTTAATGGAAGGATTTCGTCCAACTTTTCACAAAGAATAAATGTATCTTGGAACAAGATTTTTGCAAAAATTGTAAAAGGGGAAAACAGTACTAGTAGGTCGTAAAAACTAGCTATACAATGGAGTAACCATCTCTTTGTTAGTGATTTGTTTTTAACAGCACATAGAGAGGTAGTGAATGTATTTCCTAAAGTGTCAGTTTCTGCGTTCCATTCTATACCCAGTACTTTAACTGTTGTCTTGAATCCTTCCTCTTGCAGTTGGCTCTGGAGCACTGTGGAGTTAGTAGCACATTTACCCATTAGAATTTCAATCAATTGCATCATCTCTTTGACTTCTCTGTGCAGTGTAATAATTTTAGATTCTGTTTTTACATTAGCAGCAAAATCGTCCATGTATAGATGTTTGTCAATCATGGAAGCAGCAGTTGGAAAATCTTGCATGTGATTCGAAGCTAATTCACGTACCGTGGCACATAACAAGAAGGGGCTGCATGCTAAACCAAAGGATAAACGAGTAAAAATTTATGTAATTATTTCATCTGTGAAAGTAGAGTCCTCTTCTAACTTGAACCATAAGAATATTGTAGAGTCTCTGTCTTTCTTGTTCAAGCTCGGTTGCAGGAATGCTTGTTTTCCGTCACCTGTTTTAACAAGTTTGTGTAGTCTCAGTCGAAGAAGGCATTCGACTGTTTCCGGTAACAGGTTAGGGCCAATTTGTAAAGTGTCGTTTAGCGATGGTAGTCCTGGCTCATGTGACGAGGCGTCAGATACTATTCTCCATTTGATATATGTTAGTGTTACATTTTTCACAGCATGATGAGGCAAGTAGAACACGAGGTCTTCACTGGAGGGCTAGCAAACTTCAACTTGTCCCTGTGAAATGTAGTCCAACATATATTTGCTGTATTCTTTCTTCATAACATTATCAGATGCTAGTCGTTTCTGGAGAGATACCAAGCGTTTTTCTGCAGTAGCCATGTTAGTCGATAAAAGTGATGTTGTAAGCTTTCTCGGCAGAGATACAACTCTACGATTTCCTTCAGTCTGGTTTGTCTCTTGAAACTCTTGCATAATTTCATTCTCTCGGACAGTCTTGTTCCTAAGCTGAGTGTCTTTGACTCCAATGTGGTCCAATTCCCAAAAGCAATGCACTTGATCGTCCAAGCAATCACCAGGAATCTGCACAGAAACAGGATGATCTGATGAAACAGGTGCGATAGTGGTGTGTGTTCTTGACCCAATAAAAACCCAACAAAAGATAGAAGGTACAATAGCAAGAGAGTCTGTGATCTTGATTGGAGGTTCGGAAGGGATTACATGCCAGTAGAAGTCACCACCAATAAGCAATTCAATAGGTAAGTTGTCATCTCCTGGAGGATCAGCAAGAAATAGCTTTTGGCTACGAGCAAAGTGAAAGACGTCAGCAGGAGCAGCTGGGTGTGTAGCGTATTTGTTTGTACTCTCGAAGGCTGTTATCAAAGCACAGTTTTTATTCCACAATCTTGTAACTGAAAGCTGTACATATCTCCTCATGTCTCGTGAAGTAGTAGGAGATTCAAATGCATGAACGTGTAGCTGTCCAGAGCTGACAATCTTGAGTTTCAGTTCATCAATAAGATTTGAATTCACAAAGCTAGTTTGGCTACCAGTATCTAAAATACATCTAGTAAGCTTTGTCAGACCTGTGGGACCAGTAATATAAACCCATGCAGTTTGTAAGTGTGTGAAAATAGTTCTGGGTACGTCAATGTGATATACAGCATTGTTTGTGGTCGTATCAGTAGAAGTTGATGGGCAAATAGAGACATGGTGTTGTTTTTTACACTTTGTGTAATGAGCTATGTTTTTACGAGGGCAGTTGGACAGTCTGTGTCCTCGATTGGTGCATTAGAAGCAGCGGTTAGAATTTTTCAGCTTCTGTATGCGAGTGTCATAGTCGGTAATTGTGTCCCAGTTTTGAGTCCAGTGGCCAGAAGTTTCACAGAATGCACAAAAGGGAGTACGAGTCTTCTTCTTGGTTGTAGAAGCAAGCTTTGTCTGTATATTGAATGCAGTAGTGGGATGAAAAGGTACAGAAACATCACCTCTGATTTTTGATGTAGTCAGCACACCTTGTACTTCTTGTGATATGAAATCTATCATCTTCATAATGTCTCCTTCAGCTAATTTCTGTCGTTGGACATGAATGATCCATTGCTTACAAATATCGCCAGGAAAAGCTCGCAGTAGTTTTGGAGCTATCACACGACCATAATTGTCGATATTTTCCCCAAGTGCACGTTGTGCTTGAACTCGTTGATTACACTTGATGTAGGTGTCGTTCAAGGCTGTAGCTGATGCATCGTTTGCGGGTGGTATGCTCTCCAAGAAGTCCAGATGGGCTTGTATTATTCTGTATTTTTCACCATACTTTTCTGTGAGTAGTTTTTTAGTTGTTTCATATGTTGCTATTACAATGTTGATACAGTCCACCATTCTTTTGGGCTCACTCTGAAGATGACCGCGTAGGAATACGTGTTTGCCAATTTCTGAGAGATTGGGATTAGTATCGATCGACGATTGAAATTGTTCCCAGAAGTTTTGCCACTGTTCTACGTCACATGTAAAGGGTTCCAATCGGATCATGGGTAGTTACATAGTGTAGTTTTGAGTAGGAACAACGTAAGGAACAGCAACAGATTGCGTAAGTGTAGACGAATTAGAACTTTTGTTATTCACATTCGCAGAAGTAGTTGACAAGGTTTTGCATTCAATCATCTTCTTATTTTTAAAAAGGGCTTTCTCCGCACTATCGGCGTAGGTTTCACATTGTTTTATATCGTCCTCGTACTCTGCAACTTCCAAGTAATAGTGGTATTCATCGTCTAGTAAATGCATGACCTTCAAAGGAAACAACTTTGATATACCCCCCCCCCAAAAAAAAAAAGAAAATTAAGCACCAAATCTGACATTCCCTACGGAGTTTTTAGAGTTGCTGTTTTTTTAATTTGGTGCTTCCAATTTAGGTTTTTTCAGCTTTTAGGTTTTTACTGTTGTCAAATTTTTATTTTCTTGCATTTAATACCATTTTTTGAGTTTTTGTTTTAAAGTTTTTTTTTGTTAGTAATTATTTGTATTTAGCGAAAATCCATCTTAGCGAAAAAAAAAAGGTCGCAAAAACAGGTATTTTGCTTGGTGAGAAAAAAAGTCGCCAAACTTCCGATTTGTGGGGGTATATCAAAGTATTTGTTTACCGATAAAGTGCTTATTCAATATCTTCATGCTTTGAAGCGTCCGTAAAACTGTCAATGTCCGTGGAAAAGCGAGTAATATTGTCGTGAACATCAATGCGTTTTCTTTTAATATTTGCAGATGTTTCGTCGTCGCCAGTTGCTTCATGTGGCGCCATATTTGTTCACGTAGAAGTTTAGATTTTGCGAGTGTTTTAAGTTCCGTAAATGCGATAATTCGATCATATAAGTCAAACAGTCAGGTTCGTAGTTAAGCATATTCGGCACCACTATATTGAAGATTGCATAAAAGGTAGTAAAAAATAAAAGTAATTCAGGAACAAAAATGGCTAAACTTCGTCTTTTAATTTATGTACATTCTTTTTTGTTTTTTATAAGTGTTGCCAAACAAGGGCAACTAAATATTTTGAGGCTTGTATGTAGCTTCCGTACGTGCAACATAGTTTAAATCTCTTGCGGCTGGTATGTAGCTTCAGTGCGTGCAATAAAGCTACACTTTTGAAAAATAAACTAGTTTTTATAACTCAAACAGTGACAGATATTTTGTACTCCGTATTGATATTTATTAAAGTACAGTTTTCCCAATTGTTAAAACTCTGCTTGTAAAACAAATTGTGAAAACTTTCATACATATTCAGTGTTAATTCTTTTATTTTTAATGAGTGTTATACTTTCGAAATAGCATAAAGCTTTTTATAGATTAAGAGAAATATTTTTTTAAATTTGTGTGGTAATATAATATAATAAAAAACATCGCCATCCATATTTATATTGAATATTATCAGGTAATTTATACTTTCTTCAAATATACTTGAAATTGCATCGACATATTTTAATTTAGTTTTCCTGATTGGAAACGAAAAATAAAGAATTTCGTGATACAATTAAAGAGAATTATCTTCATTAAAATTTACTATAAATGTGCCTATTTCAGAATTTGCAACTAAACAATTTGCTAATTAATTGAAATAAAATTTGAAGAGTATGTATTTTCACATAAATGTGAAAAATATTAATTCAAAATATATTCATTAATATAGATAAATTTGATCACATCTCCTTAACATACTTCTCTTACGTTTCTGAATCTTCAAGTCTATCCCACATTATATAGTGTCCACTTCCTGAATGCAGCGCCACTACCGGGTGTGTAGTTATGCTTATTGGCACTAAATTTGGATAATTTTCTTATCAGAACTGGTTCTACTTATATGCAAATTGCAATATTTATTTGCAAGGTAAGTAGTTCCTAAGAAGAAAGAAAGGTACAATCACAAATTCTTACACCTTTCTTTCTAAATTGGTCGGCTATTTTCAATGGTCCTGAGGGTATTTTACTTACATGTGTACGTTTAATACGAAATTAAATTATGTATATAAATTTAAAATATATATGCATGAATATATAAAATTAAAATAGCTTTTATTTGTAAAACGTTATAGAAAAGTTAATTAAAGTCTAAATTCTGATTTCTGTAAATGAATGTTAAAAAAAAATGTATGAAAAAATTTTGCACATATTTTAAGTATACATTTCTTATATGCATTTACATTGATTATTGTACTATCTGTTCAGAAATATTCACGATTTATTATACATTTATTTTTGTATTTTTTGTCCAATTAAATTGTTAGTTTACCACTCTGATTCATTTATTTACCAAAAAATAATAACACTCATTACGTGAGGGAAATAATTCAATCAGAAGGAGATAATTTTATTCAAATGATCATTTCAATTTATGGAAAACAATAGAATGTTTTACATCTATATATAGCTAGCAGTATAAATACAAAATATTTACTTATAAATTTAAGTCCTAAAACAGTTCCTTATGTTAATATTTTACATCTATATTAATAAATTTCTTTGCCTTTCTTTTTTTTTAAATCTTATCTTGATAATATTCTCATTAAATCATTAATCTAGTCTCAAATCTATTGAAATAAATTGTAGACTTAAAATATAAGCGGTTTATTTTCTGCCAAAATTTTAGATACATATTTTATATTGGATATTACACAATACGAATACTTTATTCTCTATGAATAAATGTTTTTCATAGACATTTGTACTGAAGCCAAAATAATGCTAATATTATAAATTAAATTAGTTAGAAATACTTTTCTTTTAAATTACCAGTAGAAATTAATTTTTTGCTTAAGTAAAAGAATAAAATTTAAAAAAGAACCATGATATCAAAGAAAATTATCAAAAACAAATATCAAAGAAAATAAATGAAAAGCAAAAAAAGGCATTTAAATCTATTATTTTTATCATGTGATTTGATTAAAAATCTATTTTTAATAAATGGTATAATTTTTCAAATATTTTGAAAATTAATATTAAAACAATTTAGTGATTGAAAAGATCTAAGTGAGCATATTCCATGATTTCTAATTGTTTTCATTTGAATACTGAAGCCAATTTTTATATTTATAAATCAGAAAAATATTTCTTCAATATACGATTTGGAGCAATGATCTAGCAACAACAAAAAATTTATTGATTTTATATAGTATTTTAATAGAATTTTTTATTAATGTTTATAGAAAAATGGCTGTTTTCTCTACTATATTTCTGTTTGCATTTTGTTTCATACATGAGTGTTTAAATTAAATATAAGTATTAAATTAAATATTTAGGTCCCATAAATGTATAAATTTCCTTTTAATTTGCATACAATCATAAAATACACTACTGGCCATTAAAATTGCTACACCAGGAAGAAATGCAGATAACAAAATGATATTTATTGGACAAATATATTATACTAGAAATAACAAGTGAATAAATTTTCAAATAATTTGTCTGGATAGCTCCTGAGAAATCAGTACCCAGAACAACCACCTCTGGCAGTAATAACAGCAGTTATACGCCTAAGCATTGATTCAAATAGAGATTGGATTGCATGTACAGGTACAGATGCCCATGCAGCTTCAACACGCTGCCACGGTTCATCAACCGTAGGGACTGGCGTTTGGTGACAAGCCAGTCGCTCGGCTACCATTGATCAGACGTTTTCTATTGGTGAAAGATCTGGAGAACGTGCTGGCCAAGGCAAGAGCCGGACATGTTCCGTATCAAGGAAGGTCCGTACAATACCGGCATCATGCGGTCGGGCATTATCCTGCTGAAACGTAGGGTTTCGCAGGGCTCGAATAAAGGGTAGAGCCACGGGTCGTAACACACCAGAAATGTAACATGCACTGTTCAAAGCACCGCCAATGCGAACAAGAGGTGACCAAGACGTGTATCCAATGGCACCCCATGCCATCAAGCCAGGTGATGGGCCAGTATGACGATGACGAATGCACGCTGCCAGTGTGCGTTCACCACGATGCCGCCAAACACGGATGCGACCATCATTTTGCTGTACACAGAACCTGGATTCATCCGAAAAGATGACGTCTCGCATTTCGTGCGCCCAGGTTCGTCGTTGATCACACCATTGAAGGAGCTCTTGTCTATGACGCAGCGTCAAGGGAAGCCGCAGCCATGGTCTCAGAGTTGAGAGTCCATGCTGCAGCAAACGTTGTCGAACTGTTCGTGCAGACACTTGTTGTCTTCCAAACGACCTCGTTTCTTGACTCACGGCTCGTGACGTGGTTGCACGATCCATTACGGCCATGCGGATAATATGCCTGTCTTCTCGGCTGCTAGTGATAGGTGGCCGTTGAGATCCCGCATGGCGTTCCGTATTACCGTCCTGAACCCATCGATTCCATATTCTTCTAACAGTCATTGGATCTAGACCGACGCGAGCAGCAATATTGCGATAAGATAAACCACCATCTCGGTACGTTACAATTCGACCTTTATCAAAAACAGAAACGTGCTGGTACGCATTTCTCCTTTTTACAAAAGGCATCACAACAACTTTTCACCAGGAAACAACGCTCAAATGCAATTTGTGTATGAGGAACCGGCTGAACAATTTCCTCATTTAAACACAATGTAGATGTCGCTACTGGCGCCTGCTTTGTCTGAATACGCTGAAAAGCTA
The DNA here is from genome assembly GCA_026290005.1 of Latrodectus geometricus. Classification (NCBI taxonomy): domain Eukaryota; kingdom Metazoa; phylum Arthropoda; class Arachnida; order Araneae; family Theridiidae; genus Latrodectus; species Latrodectus geometricus. The sequence continues at coordinate 71,954 of JAPDSC010091578.1, read as the reverse complement.
ATCATTTGCATATCACAGCACCTTCTTCCTTTCGTATAAATTTCACGTCTGTAGCATGTCGTCTTCTTGGTGTAGCAATTTTAATGGCCAGTAGTGTGTTTTTACAATGTATAAAGGGTAAACGAATCAAGTACATATTTATTTAGATTTGAAATTTGTGTAAAATTAATCATCAAGTTTATTTGAAAATTAAGTTATTTATAGAAATATTTTCGTTTTCATATATTTCCTGAGTGTTAAATGAAACAATTTATAGAATAACAAATCATAAAATAAAAGGCTGAAATTAATTAATAAAATATTACATTTTTAAATGAAATTTAATAACTTTAATATTTTAAATTCCTCATTTTATGTTTAAGTAATTACTTTTTCTTTTTTCTGTTTTTAATATATGTTTTACATTTCTTTTATATTCTAGTGAACTGACCGAAAATCTCAAACCAAAAATAAATTTTACATTACCGAAATATTTCCTCTTCAACTGAATGTAATGAGAATACGCATTTTTATAATTTTTTGATGGTATCTATATTAAATGTTTTTAATATATTTTAGCTTATCTTTTGAAACTGTTACAATGAAAAATGTTACCTTCGTTTCTAATATCAAAGAAAAGTTTTTAACCTTTACTTTTGTGGGAATGCATAGATTGAAATACCGAAATAAATACCTAACATTTAAATACACTGCTCAAAACAATTAAAGTATATTGTAAGTTTTATATAAATTAAAGATACAAGTGAAATATTTTTTGCCGAAAATGCGAGAAGAAAATCACAAATGCAAATTTTTTCTGATTTTCAAACTGTGGAGTATGCTAATTTTGAGTTCAACTTAAAAATGTCGCTTCACCGGCAGTGAATGAAATTTGACTTTCAACTGAATAAAAGACAGTGACTGCTTTGTTTCAATGAGTACGATATCTCAGCGAAGTCATTTAACCTATTCAGAAGTTTGGAGAGTTGTTGCTAGGTTAGAAGGGGGCCAAACTCAAGCTGAAGTAGCGCAAGCCATTGGATTGTTGTAAAGTGTGATTTCCAGGAACTAGAAGAGTTTTTTGGAGACAGGAAGTGTGGACCGTACACCAGGGCAAGGTCGTAGGTGGGCTACAACGCCCAAGGAAGATAGTTATTTAGTGTTAACAGCTCGGAAACACCAAAATATGAATGCTAGTCTTTTCCAACAACACCTTTACTTGGCTACTGATACCACGGTTTCAACTCAGATTGTGCGAAACGGGCTCCATGGTGTAGATCTGTATCCTCGCCGACCGATGGTATGTGTTAAACTAACATCAAGACATTGTAGGGATCATAGGGAGTGGGAAACAAAGCATGTGAACTAGAAAAGAAATGAATGGAGCAATGTTCTTTTTCTGTCGAGTCCCATTTACCTGTTCATCTTGATAATAGTCGTATTTTCATCTGGAAGGACAGTGGCAGTAGGAATAATCCTGCGTTCGTGCATGAAAGTGTCAGATTTGGCGGTGGCGGAGTCCGGTGGCCTCTCCATTGATGGGCGCACAGACCTCAATATCTTTCTAGATGGACTTCCGACTGGTGGCCTAAATAGGGATGAGATCCTCAGACCTATTGTAGTCCCTTACGCTGCAGAAATCGGAGATGACTTCATTTTAATGGACGATAACTGCAGGCCACATTGTGCTAACCTGGTGGAGGATTTACTTTTCAATGAAGGAATCGTACGAATGGAATGATCAGGGTGTTCTCCAGACATGAATCCAATAGATCACGTTTGGGACGCTCAAGGAAGACAACACCAACCACTCCACAAACTTTCCAAGAACAGGAAAGAAATCTTCAGGAAGAGTGGGACGGAATACCTCAAGTCGTGATTGATAGCCTCATTGACTCCATGCCTCAAAGGTGATTAAGGTGGACGTCCGTGGAAACCTTACCCCCTACTGAAAATGATTTCCTTTGAAGAAAACACCTTTTCTTATTCTTTTTCTCTCATATGCACAAATTTTTTTTTCCTTTTGTACACAAATGTGCAATAAAATGCATTTTTTTCTGCCAAACATGTGTAATTTATTCTCATATAACCTACTACGTCTGACGACCATGTATCAATCAGCTAAAAGGTTTCCCAGCCACAAGATCCACCTAAAACTACAGTATCCCTTAATTATTTTGAGCAGTGTAAGTCACTTGCTTTTATTTTGATAAAAAACAGCAGTCTTGAAGTCATAAAAATAATACAAATTTAATTTATTATCTTGCTTAACATCTTTTATTATGTTTTTTCATGAGTTATAGCCTAACACAATATATTAGTCCAGCTAAATTAGAAACAAGTTTGATTTCAATTAATTACCATTATTAAATTATTTAAATAGTCAAGATAAAAATACATTATTCATTGAGTAAAACGGTCAACTAAGTAACATAAAATATTATCTTGTGCAAATATTTACAAAGTCCTGTCGGAATCCTTGCTGCTATATTAAATGCTGTGCTTAGAAAAGTAGATTTTGACTTCATTTTTATTCATAAGCATTTTTTTCAATCCTTGAAAACATGAAACGATATCATATGACCAATTATTTCCATTTGTGTGAGTTATAAAAGAAATTTAATTACATAATCATTATTTTAAGTAGAGATTGTTTAATTAAGCAGATGATTGAAAAATATTCTCAGACAGATGGTTAAACGTCACGTATCTCTAATTCAATAGAACAGATGATGCAGATGTTTGCTTATGTTTACTCTGCTTATATGAACAGATATTTGCTTGTGTGAAGACAAATCAATTGAACAGATGATTTCTTCACATAGTCAAACATATTATTTCAAATTTTGATTAAAAATGGCACATCTGAAATCATTACAATACCCATTCTTTTTTGTCAGGATTTCATTTTGAATATTAACATGTGTCCCAAAAAGCTGGTTACCACTGAGAGGACAATGGAGTATTTTGAGTTTTTAATGATAAGTATGTTTTGCTTACTTTTAAAATTTTTTATGCTTGTTTTGAAAGAATTTTCTACAATTTATTTTTTTTCTTTAAATTTTTAATTTCTTTAAAATTTTTTTGCAATTTAAAATTTTGCAATAAAATTTGTAATTTGAATTTAGAAATTTATCTATCACCAACAACTAAATATTTAAAATAGTTGAATAAATGAATAATAAAACAGAGTTATATATATATATATATATATATATATATATATATAAGTAGTATATGTCCGGTCTTCAGGACACTCAAAAAACGCTATATTTTTTGCAAAATAAGACCTATTTTGCAAGTTTTATAGCTGTTTTTTGAAGAAAAATTGTAAAAATAGAACATTTTCAATTTTTAACAATTAAACAAAAAAGTGTTTTTTCAATAAAAAATGATGATTTTTCACTATAAAATGCAGTATTGTTAGCTTTTTTAAGCTGTTTTATGATAAAAGTTAGATAAAATTGAGTTTTTTATAGTTAAAATTTAAAGGAAAAAGTATGTTTTTTAATAAGAAATGCAATGTTTTTGTAAGTTTTTTGAAAAGATATGATAAAAGCCATTGTATGTGTTTTTTTAAAAAGATAAAGATTTAAACTTCTTCCAACTCGTAATCATAATATTTGTCATTTATTTTACCTTTGTAATTGAATAGATAATTATTTTTATTTATTTTCTTAATTGCTTTTTCAGATAAATCACCATGACAAGAACTTAAGTAAAAATCTTTTTCATTATCGTTTACTTCTAGTTTTGCAATTAATGAAGATCCAAATTTTGTTTTGATTTTTTTCAAAGATATCAAATTGTATTTTCCAACTTCTAAATCTCTCAATTTAAAAGTTTCAGGATATATATTCTTTTTGATGTTGTTGAATTCTTCCATTTATGATATTTCATTTTATTAAATGGTTTTACGTTTTCAAAAATATTTTCTGAAGATATTTATTTATAATGTAATAAGATGTTTCATCTACTAGTTCAAGTGCTTTTTCTCTAATATCCTTATTTTCAACTTTTAAAATTAGTTCTGTTATTTTTTCAATATATTTCATTATTAAATCATCAATTCCGGATCTGTCATGTTTTTTATTGATGTCAATTAAATCGCTAATCACTTTTGAAAATTCATTTATTTCTTCACTGATATCTAAGTTCTTTATTTCTTCCATTTATAGTATTTAATTTTATTAAATGTTTTTACTTTCTCAAAAGTATAGATTTTCTCAAAATTATCTGAATATATTTATTTATAATATCATAAGACGTTTCATCTACTGCTTCAAGTGCTTTTGATTTTACATCCTTGTTTTCTACTTTTAAAATTAGTTCTGTTATTTTATCAATATATTTCATTATTAAATCATCAATTCCCAATCTGTCATGTTTTTTATTGATTTCAATTAAATCGCTAATCAATTTTGAAAATTCAATTATTTCTTCACTGATATCTAAGTTCTTTATTTCTTCCATTTATAGCATTGTGTTTTTTAAAAGGGTTTTCTTATACTGACAACATTTATACAAAGAACACATAGGACCTAATATTCTAGGACATTTAGGTATATCAAGATCAATAGCTGATATATTTAATTCCTTAAATATTTTTTTCTCAATTGTTCCTCCTTTATAAGCAAATCTACCACCATATTCATCATGCAAATATAAAATATAATTTTTAACATTTTCATTACTAATCCATAGACTTTTATCATCTGGACATCTTTTAAATCGAAGACCGTGAATTTCAAGAGTGCATTTACGAACGATATTCATTTCTTGTTCTGTTAATTCACAATTGGGTGTAAATACTTGAATTGTTTCAGAAATTGGTTCTGTTAAATGCGTCCAACTAATTTCTCTGACAATTATTTTATCTGGAAGGATAAATCCTTGAATATTGAATATCAATGATATATCAGTCATTTTATTTTAAATGCATTTTTATAAAGGGTTTTGAATAATTTAAAATCACCTACCCCAGATCTGGAGGGGGTGATTTTAGAAATAAAAATAAGAAAGAATAAAATAAAAATTTTGAAGATAAAAAATATGAAAGATAAAAAAATTAAAGATAGAAAATAAGAAAGATAAAAATTATTGAAGATATAAAAATTAAAGATACAAAATATAAAAGATATTAATATCCAAAGGGAACAGTATTATAATCATCCAGGATTCTACGTTTATCAAATCCAAATGTATATCTTTTATTTGTTTTTATACTTGAAATATTTCTATCTTTTTCGATTTTAAATTGGTTGATTTCTACATCTAAATAATCTGTTTCACCAGTTATTATTTTCATTCTATTATCAAAATCTAGTATCGTTTCACTTTGATACGACATTTTAAATCCTTTAACTTTATCACATATAACACCATTATTTAATTTATATCCATAATCTTTACTTGCCCCAGCTATCCAAGATTCTATGTATTTATCATTTCCCAATTCATCAGTCCATTCTCCTAACATACATCCAGTTTCAATTTTATTAGTTCCATTGTCTATATATACAATACTGTCTGTATCATAATAAAGTACTTTATCTCCTAATTTATCAAGCATTTTATATAATCTAATTCTAGCAGAACTCGTTGTAAATGCTGCTATATATACATTGGTATTGAAATTGTTTTTAACATATTGATCTTTCATTTTATAACTCATTTCAACACAGTCGCTATTCATAAAATTCATATTTAAATCTTTAATTGTATCATCTAAAATGATTTGATAAAATTCTTCAATTTCCATTACATATTTAGTCTGTTGAACATTAAGTCTTTGACCAAACTTACCCCATAAGGAATTTAAACATATTTTAGCTATAAATCTCATACCTGGATTTTCTTCAATTTTATCTAATTTTATACCTAATTTTTCTTTAACTACTTGTCTGTATTCTTTTTCACTTTTAAAATTATTTTTCCATTTATCACAGGTTTCTAATTTTATTTTTAAAAATGTTTTGACATACTCTTTAAATAATTTTTTGGTCTTATTTTCAAAATGCCACACTTCATAAATATTCTTTATTTTATATCCTTTTTCGATAGCTAGTTTTATCTCATCAGTTGTCCAAGTTCCAATTATACATCTTTTCTTATCACTGTGTATACATTCAGAATTCCTTATCTCGTAACAGATTTCGCATTTTCTCTTTTCTAAAAGTGTTTTGAAATGGTTACATTTTATTGTTTCTGAACATCTTTTACACAAGGAAAATATTAATTTTTCTGCTTTATATGGTAATACAGGATGATATAATTTCCTAGGTGGAAGCACTTTACATTTTATTAATCCATACCATTTTTCATCATACTTTTTAGGATTAAATATCTTTTCAGGATGCCCAATAGGATAATAATCAAAGTAATTAACAGTTGGATATAATGAACATACATCAATATATCTGCCTTTCAAATTATCTTTCATTTCATATTTTAATTTAGTTGGTTCACATCTTCCTCCATAAAAAGCATCTCTTGGATTTAAAGGTTCAATGAAATCTCTTTTCCATTTCTTTTTTATATATTTCTTTATATCTTTATTATTATCAAAATCACATTCCCAAATATTAACTAATTCATATCCGGCTTTAATGATCTTTTTGTTTATCTTTTTAGTTCTTTTATATAAATCTTTCATAAGCATTTGATTCACAGTATTTATTTGTGTTTTTGAAAAGCATTTAGGACATCCATGCCAAAAGCATCCATGAAATTGGAACACTGTATTATCATAAAATCCATCAACTTTGTAATATTTTTTACCTAATTTTAATTTTTTCTCTTTACCATGTAAAGCATGTTGTATATTGATATTTTCTTTTTGAGATATATAATCTAACCAAGCAATTGATTTTTTACTGTATTGATCTTTTTTAATTACATCTTCATCAACACCAATTGTATTCTCTTTCAAGAATTTATCTCTATAAATTGCCATACATAAACCAGCTAAAGTTACATATTTAAAAGGATCAACATTCATAATTTCTAAGAATAATCTTCTTAATTCTAAACACCCTTTTCTCAAAATATCTACATCAGATCTACAATATTTAATGAATTCTTTTTTGAAATCAAATGTTTCATGTTTTACTGAATCATACCATTTATTAAATTTTTTCCTTTCCTCTTTAATCATATTATCATATCCATAATAATATTTTCCAGGATATTTACCTACATAATTTTGATTATTTTCAGTGTTAAAAAGATGAGGAAAATAACCTTTTGCTAATTCAGTTAATCCAAAAGTCTTAGGAAATTTTTTAAGCGCACACATTGTAAAATTAATTGAATCTACAAATTTTATTTTATAATCCTCAGCATTCATAAAATTAAGCTTATTGCCTTGATAAATTGTGTATACTTTGATTTGATTTTTAAAGCAATATTTTGCTAAAAATTGAAAATCAAATCCTTTTCCATAATGAGCTATAACTGTATATCCATAATGATAATAATTAAATAACCATTCACAAAAATCATTTTCGTTATTGAATATTTTTTCATTACCTTTAAAATCATGGCATATAATTAAATTAACTTTATGAACTCCTGAATCTTGAGTTGTTTCAACATCAAAAAATAAATATTTTTCAGTATAATCATGTTTACATTGAACACACCAATCCTTTTTATTTTTTATATTTTGAACACAATTATTTTCACAAACACCTCCTTTACAATCTTTTTTCTTCATAAAACATTTGTGATCTTTGTTAACCCATTTCCAACAATTTTTACATTCGTATTCACCACATTTGTGATCCTTTAATTTTCTTTCGTATGTTTTTAATATACGCTTACATTTTAAACATTTTGCAATTATCTTACAAACACTCAATCCTTTTTTATTTATTTGTTTATGATTATCAAAACAATTTTTTCCTTTAAATTTTCTATTGCAATGCTTACAAAATATATCATCTCCTTTACAATCAGATTCTTTAACAAAACATCTGTCACATTTTAAAGGACACTTATGTTTATTTGTTTTTGCATATCCAATTTTACAATAATCACAATAATTATCTTTACCTAAAAATCCTGTCATTGATGTAATTACATTAAAATGATTCCTATCTTTATAAATGAAAATACATGTACATTTTTGTATATACTTACCACTATATATAATCTGATTTCCGTTCTCTCTACATACTACATTGATTTGAATACCTAAGAATTTTTCAAATATTTTAACTTCTTCCAGGTTACAAATTTCTAATGGTATATCACATAAACTATGTAATTTTGTAGCTAGATTTTTCTGTAATATACGACCTTTTTTAATATACTGAATTTCGTTATTTGTTAAGTTTTTAATACCTAATTTCTCACTTAATAATTCAGGATTTTGAATAGCTAAAGCTACTACTATCGATCTAGCTAAACATAAATTATCATCATTTTTAATTTGTAAAATACTTTTCTTTTTAACTGGATCTGTTTCAGAATATAATTTTAAATATCTACCTCCTTGAGGTAATTCAATTACATTAAAATCAAAAATGCATTCAGTTATATTTAATTCTTTATATTCAATTTTGTTATTTAAAGTTTCTAAATATACGTCATAAGCATCTTTAGTATTCATCATATCAGGATGAAAAGGAACACTTAATTTAGGATTATATACAATTATATCAACTTTACCATTTATATTTCCAATAGCTCTTTTAAATATTTTTCTTAAAATATCATAATAATTTTCAGGTAAAATTTTAAATCCTTCAACTCTATATTGTTTTCTATATACTTTATATTTTTTAATATATTCACCTCTAGATTCAATAATTTCATAATCAGGTTTAAATAATTTATTTAGTTTTACTTCTTTTTTAATTTTTTTACTTTTTACAGGTTCAAAATCTTTAGTATCTGTATTAAATTTTAAATTATATGAATCAAATAATTTTTTAATATTTTCTCTTCTCTTTGGATATTTAATAAATATTTTCTTTTTACGATCTAAATAATCAGAAGTATCTAAATCTAATATATCTGTTAATACTTGTTTATAATTTCCAGTTTTTCTAATATATGATATTATAGATTTAATAATATCATTCTTAGATTTACTTTTGCTTTTTATTTTTAAATCTTTTATAACATTTTTCAATTTTTGAATACTCAAAGTACTCAAAGCATTCTCAATATGAATAAACGCCATACTTGTATTGAAATAAAAAACAAGAAATTTTTTATTTCTATTTATTAGAAAGTATTTTTATAAAGGGATTTCAAAAATAGAAATTTTTATTTTCTATTTATTAGAAAGTATTTTTATAAAGGGATTTTAAAAAAGATAAAATGTTTTAAAAGATATTAATATTTAATATTTAAGATTTCTTTAGCAGCAATTATATCTGCTAACAATTTTTTGTGTATTTTGCTCTTCTCATGTCTTGCTCGATGCCAAAGGGTGTAGTACCTGCCACAAATACAGCGCTCAGATTGAGAATAAATATCTTTGGTACACTGTATACAACGCGACATCCTTTTCTTTATATGCATATAAAATTCTTCTTCATTCTTTTTTATCTTACAATCTCTACAAATCATTTCCATTTATTATGGTTTATTTTTTTAAATAGAAATACTTTATATAAATTATGATTTGAATAATTTTTAAGTAGCCCTAAATTGGAGCTACCTATAAAATAAAAAATTCTCATTAAATTTCTAATCTTTTAAAAATTCTAAAAAGTCATTCCATACAGATACATATTTATTTTCCTTAACTTTTAAATTATTTTCAATTCCAAAATATTCACAAATCTTTTTCATGATATACAGATATTTTATAGTTTTTTTGTAATAATTAAAATCTAAAAATTTGTAAAACATTTCATCTGCTTGTGTTGTAAAATTTAAATTATGTTTTCTTTTCAGTTGTTTAAAAAAGTTTATTCTGCTTGCATATCTCTGTTTTAAAAATGATTGAATATTTACATTATAATAATTTTCATCTTCTGAACTGTCATAAGTAATATCTTTCTTTTGAATATTTTTAAAAACTTTTAAATATTGATTTGGTACAGAAATATTATTTTCTTCATCACTAGAATAATATATTTTTTCAGCTTGAATAAAATCATCCATTTATATATTTTCTAATTTTAAAATATAGATGGAAGCACTATTCATTGAAAAACTGTTATCAGTTGTAAGAGCAAAGTTTAATAGATATAGTTATTAGATAAACCCAAAAAAAAGTTCGTCTCTCAGGTCCCAGTAGCTTAATGGTTAGAATACTAGAATAGCATGAATTAGTCCTGAGTTCGAGCCCTGCTCGCTCTTCTAAATAAAAAAAAAGTTAGAATGAGTTGATGCAATTAAGATAGGGCTCTTTACATAGAACCAGGAAATGTAAAAACTGGGACCGAGATGTAAAAAGTGTGGTGGACTGTATGGCCCTCTGGGGGGTGCTGGCACCCCCCAAAAATAAATATTATAATTTCAAGTTAAAGTCCACCACACTGAGAGGGCCTTTTGCTATTTTTTTCTAAATTTATTTATTAATTATATTAATATTTATCTAGTAAATATATTTTTAATTATTAAATATATTTATTTTAAATAATTAATATATAAAGATATATAAATCTTTTTCTTTTCTAATAATTTTTTTAATACGCAATGATTCTCTTAATCTATAAACCCAAACATCTAACAAATCACAATTATCTTCAAATTCTTCAAATATATCTTTAAATATTAATTGCTTAAAATAATGTAATTTCAATATTCTTTTTATATGTAATTCCATTATTCTCATATTATCATAACTATCTAATTTAAAATCTGGCCTTCCAAAAAATACAACTATATGATGATTTTTATGTCTTAAATTATCATATTCTAATTCTATTCTAAATGTAAATAGATTGATATTCAATAATAATACTTTTGTAATATTTTTTTCAAACATATTTATTTAAATATAAAATAGTGTTCTCTTATAAAATTAATATAAAAAGTGTAAAATAATAAATTTTAAAGGGGGGGTACAAAACGTACCCCCCCTTAAATGGTTAGAAAATAAGCAATCCCAAGTGTATTTAGTTCAAAATTGTGGCAGCCCGAATTCGGGCCGCCATAAAAATGACAAAATAATTTATTAAATAAGAGGTAAAAGAAATAAATTAGATAATAGATATTAATGTAAAAAAATTTTAATTTCTCGGCAGTCCATATTCGGCCTGTGGAAAAATAATCTAAAAGATTTAAAAATTGGTTTGAAAATAAACAATCAAAAGAGTTAATAGATTATTATAGTAAAAAAAGTGATAGCCCGAATTCGGGCCATCACTTTTTAGATGTTAAAAAAGGAATAGATAAAAATACTGGATATTTTAATGCTACAAAGCTATGTAAATCTGGAGGTAAAAGATTAAAAAATATTTAGAAAATAAACAATCTAAAGAATTAATAATATTTTCAAGTGATTTTGATAAAAATTCTCAGAGCTCGAATTCGAGCCTTGAGAATTCTGATAAAATTTTATAATTAACTTGTTTTTTTCAATTTGAAAAGTATTTATAAAAATGGTTATGAATAAATTAGACATGAATTCTTTAAGAGATATTTGTTACGAGCAAATCAAAGATAATTATTGGTATGGTTTATTTGGAGATTTTAAATTGATAATAGATAAGGAAACAGGATATTTTAATGCTACTAAGCTTTGTAAATCTGGAGGTAAGAGATTTAAAAATTGGTTACAAAATAAGGAATCTAAAGAGTTAATTAACTTTTATTCTCAAAATATGCTTGGCTGGAATTCCAGCCAACCACTTTTTAAAGAAGTTAAAGGTGAAAATCAATATAATAGTAAAATTTCAGGAACTTATGTAAATCAAGACTTTATAGTAAATATAGCATGTTGGATATCACCTAATTTTTACATGAAAGTAAACAAAATTATTATAAAATACTATGCTAATGAATTCAATGAAAAATATAAAAATGATATTAATAAACTACAAAAGAGATTAGATACAGTACTTGTAGAAACACAAAAAATAAAAGCTAAAAATGAAAAATATAAAGATGATGTAGCTCCTAAAACTACACAACCTAGAAGATTAAATATGTTAATTATTATGCAAAAAAATACAAAAGATTCCAAATATCCATATTATGTAATTAGATGTCAAAAAGCTATTTATAATACTACACTTAAGAATTTGAAAAAGAAATATCCAAAAATATCTATAGCTCATGAAATACCTTATAATCCTAATTCTATTAATTTATATAATAGAATGAAAGAGAATATAAGATATATAGATACATACTTTAATCATTTAAAATTTAAGGAACACAATTTAGAAAAATTTATAAATGATGTAGAAGAACTAATTCCGAAATTAGAATGATTTTTTATTTGAATTTTTAAGTGATCTGACAACAGCCCGAATTCGGGCCACTGTCAGAAATGAAATAATTTATGAAATGAATTTCAGACGGACCAATTTGGTCCGTCTTTCAATTCTTGGGGGGTGAGAATTCTCCCTACCCAAAATTATAATTTTTTAATGGTAGGTGATTTACCTACCTCTTAATTTTGAATTAAGTCTTTTTTATTTATCCAACTATTATATTCATCTGGATAATTTAACCACTTTACAAATAACTTGTTTCCTTTCTTTTTAATTATTTTTTCAATTTTATATATATTATCTTTTTTATCATATTTAACTAATTCATTTTCATAATAAGTACCTTTAATTTCTTCGTTGTTTAAATCTCTTATTCTATAAGTAATTGGATCTGTTTTTAACACTTCAGATATTATAAAAATTTCATCTGTAAATGTAGGATGATAACCTCTTGTAAAAGTTTCTTTATATTTGGAAATTCTTACTTTATCACCTTCTTTAAATTTTGGTTTTCTGATAATTTTTTTAACATACAAATTATTATATACAATATTTTCATTTTCTTTTTTACTTGCTTCTGTGGGTGTCATTTTAATAGATCTATGATAAGAGTTATTATAATTGTAAACTAATTTATCTAATACATCTATATATCTCTTTATATTATTAGCTGCTAAATATTTTCTTATTTTTACATTTAAAGTTCTATTGAATCGTTCAACTACTGAGCATTTAATTTCTGTATTATTAGTACCAAACCATTGAATATTATTTTCTGAAAAGACTTTTTGTGTTAAAGAAGATAAAAATTCCAAACCATAATCAGTTTGTATATTTGATGGTCTTCTCTCTTTGAATATCTTTCTAAAAGCATTTGTTACTTCCTCACCTGTTTTTCTTTTAATTGGAACAGCCCATGCATATTTACTAAATATATCTATAACAGTTAATATGTAATTGATACCATCATTATATTTACTAAAAGGTTTTATAAATAATAAATCTGCTTGCCATTGATCATCAATATTTGCAACATAAATCCTACGTCTTTTAAATTTACGAATAATTGGTTTATATCTAGTATACATATCTTGTGTATGAAGAAAATCAGTAATATCTTTTTGAGTAGATTTTGTTTTTCTTTTTAATTCATTGATACCACAATAACCTTTTAAAGGATCATAATATACATCTTTTAAGATGGTGTTATTTGTTTTTTTAAAAAAACACTTTTCTTTGAATTACAATTGACACAAATTCCTTTCATCATAGGTTTTCCATTTTTAGATGTAGTAGTTATAACGTCTTTGCTATCTGTATGAGTTTTACATTTTAAACAGTAAATGAGTGAACCCATTCCAAATGTCTTTTTTGCTTTAATGATTGGTTTAATTACAGCTCTTGCTTGCCTTTCTCCTAATGGATAAAACCCATTAGTTGGATTTTCAATATCATCCAAACCATCTAAAAATTTTTGATCTGCTATATGTCTTTGTTTTGTATCCTTTGTTTTACTATATTCTATATCATGTTGTTTGCAAAGTTTATCTACTCTATTTATTCCAGGATCTCCTCTTTTTAATCGTTTATCTAATTTTGTAAAAGGTCCACAATATTGGTATCCTGGTATATGCATTTCAGGAGGATTTAATTTATCTTGTAGAAAACCAACAACATCACCTCCTTTCTTACACTTGCAATTCTTTTTATTACACATTTATTTAGATATAAAATTATTTATCAACATATTTATAACCATTTAATTGAGTCTTCTTTATATATTTTTCTATAGGAAAATATTGTAATGTTTGAATATATTCATCTTCTCTCATATATACTTCTGGTTCAGTCAAATTGTTTGATTTCAATAAATTTAACAGCTGTTTATAAAACTTATAAGCTTGTTTATATTCACTCTTTTTAGCAGAAATATTTAAAGACTTATCAATTATTTCAATGACCCCTGCTGTAATACTCAATGCTGATAAAGGAAGAAAAACGAATCCAGATAAACCAGATGCACTAAATAAAAATTTACCGACTGATAAGGAAACACTCAATTTATTCATTAGTTGATAAGACTTTCGATATATATAAACTCTCTTTTCCAAATATTCTTCCATTTATAAAGGCTCAAAATTTCTTCGATATCTCATATTTATATTTACTAAATCCAGCATAAAGAAATCAAAACGCTTTTGAATTGCTTTCTTGTATAATTTTTTAAATTCTTCATTAGTAAGATTTCCATCAATTTCTCTAATAATCTGTTGGATTTCTCTAGGTTGTAAACTAAAGAAAATAAAATAATTACAATTCTTTCTTATATTAATAGGAGTAGAATAATATGATTGACTCAGATAAATAATGGATGCATTTTTCTTTCTTCCTCTGATAAACAATTCAGCTATATCGCTTTGATCTTTTTCAGTTATACAATCATCAAAAATTACTAGATTTTTCATACATTTATCTAAATCATCTACTTTTATGAATTCTTTGGAATCGGAAGAAAATAATACTTGTTCTTTTTTATATTTATTAAACAATTCCAACAATAATTCTTTTCTCTTTAGGTTCTTACAATTTACGATATCTTCTCTTTCAATATCATTAAACATTGTAAAATTTTCTTGCAGTGTTATATATTTTGGTTCATAAATATCTTTGGCACATACAAACAAACCATCAAATTTCAAATAGTCATATATTAAATTAACAAGTAAATTAGTTTTTCCTGATCCTGAACTGCCTACAATTAAAAGTCTAAAAGGATGTTTTGGTAATGAAGGATTTTGATTTTCATCTGTAAATTCTTCAGGTTCCGTATAATCTTTTATTTTTATCATTTATTTATTTTTAAAATATCTACTAGGAGTAAAAAATAATCTACTAGGAGTAAAAAATAATCTACTAGGTGTAAAAATAATCTACTCGGAGTAAAAAATAATTTACTGATAAATAAATGAATATTATTGAACGTGAAAGAAATAAGAAATTAAAACAACAGATTAGAAACGAGTTAGAACTAATAAAATTACAATCTGAAAAAAGAAAAAATAATGAAGTTAAACTTGAATCTGATTTAGGTATTCAAAAATCTTTAAAAGAATTTCATAAACCTGTAATTGAAAAATTACAAGACCAGGAAACTTCAAGAAAACAAAATGTTGAAAGTATTCAATATGCTATAAAAGATTTAGCAGATAATATGTCTTTTATACCTCAACATGAATCATCTAAACAATTGGA
>JAPDSC010091578.1:0-46319 GCA_026290005.1 Latrodectus geometricus | reverse complement strand
TTACAGCAAAATATGCTGTAAAAATCACAGTTAAATATGCTGAAAAAATTTTACGGATATGCTGTAAATTTACAGTAGATTATACTGGCGCCCAAATTGCCAGCACTTTTTGCTGTAAAATAATATTGTTTTTTTTAGAGTGTATACATATAAACTAGAAGCATTACAAAAATACATGAATACCTCAAAATTCCCTAGTTTCAAAGTTATTTAAATTCAAAGTTATTCGTTATTTAAATTCAAAGATTTTGGAATTATTCACATCAAACATATGCTTTCTTACATCACTGTTTGGTGTTGTTATAGAAAGCTTATGTTTGATGTGATGGCTAATATCTTTTTTAAAAAAATGAAAAAAAATCCAATAGCCTCTATTCTTGAAGCAAACGGAGTCCCATAAAAGGGTTTTGTTAAGCAATTAAATCATCTACAGTTAAGGTTTAAATTAATTATAAGCTATGTACTTCAATAAGAAATTAGTGCATCATCAAGTTAGCCTGAAAGAAACAGTTGTTCTAGATTCAGCTCTAGAAATTTATTCGATATGTCATGATAGTTTATTTTAATATTTCTTATGAAATATTTTCGCTCTAGTTATTTGAAAATTGTAGTAAGATATTTACTGCCAATATGCATTTTAAGCCAGAAACAACTAAAAACAGATGTAAAAACAATTGTGAAAACAAACTGCAATCTGTATATGAAATAAAATACCTATTGTTAAAATTTCTTAAGGAAGTCAATCACTGCTGAAATATTTCAATTGATCATGTTCCTGTGACACATTTTAGTGATTGAGTCGTATTTTTCATAACATTTCTATTAAACGTATTTTTATCCATCCATTGTTCTTTGTTTTGATAATTCACTGTAAAGCTGAAGTTATAATATAACAGGTGTTTAAAAATTATATTAATGCAAAGTCTATGGTTAACCTTTCACTCCCGCAAAACTTGCAGTTGAGAAACGTTTTATCGATAAAATATATTGTAAATAAAGACGAGGTTTTTAAGGCAAAAAAAAAATGCATCGCATTGATTCGGAAAAACAGTCTTTTGATGAGAAAAAAATAACTCTGATGCTAAGAGCAGAGAAATGCAAAGAGTTGAAATATGGACAACTTACAGCATCAGTTGTATCTAATATAATGTCGGAAGTTTTAAGTAGCATACCATTGATTGGAAAAGCTGCTGGGTACATTACTGTTGCAGTCAGTGCACTTTTTCGTGGTTCAGTGTTTGTTCTGGATATTCTTTCGACAGCTCAAGATTGTTCAGATGTACTTTTCGATGACATGAAACTTTTCATAGAAGAAAAATTTTATGAGGTGGACAGAAAGATGGATGAACAGACGGAAGTTTTGAGAGAAGTACATAATTTAACGAAAAAAATTTTAAACAGCGTTGAAAAATTACGATCGGAAATGGAACAAGGTTTTAAGAGTGTTTTAGAAGCAATAGAGTACCAAGATGTTAAAGGTATATTATTTAAAATAGAAAACTTCATTGAGTATTTTGAGATGGAGAGAAAAGCTATTAAAGGTTTAAGAAAAAGTGAATATATTGGGAAACTGAGAGAAAATGATGGGTTTCTAAAACATTTAAAAGATTCAATGACACCAAATGGAGACAGTTTAAGTTCAGCTGTAAAAGAACTTCTTGATTCAGAAAACAATTATGCGATTCCACAAAATGAAAATGACAAAAAAGCATTCCAAGCACTGTATGCTATTTTTTATGGAACTCAGGTATATGCATCTGTCATGTTTTTTTTAATAGAGGAGCATTCTTACCTTGCAAATTACTATTATCAAGAGAAAGACATAGCTAGCTTTAATAAACAGTTTGAAACGATCGTAAACATATTTAAAAGTTTTAAATTATTTCTAGTTGAAGGTACTGAAAGTCACATTTCATTAATTGATAAAGTAATTAAAATATTTCAGAAAGATGTATTAGAAGAAAAAATAATTGTGAAGGAAGATAGCAAATTGTACCATAAGATCAATAATTACACTAACATTTTAAGGAAGCTTAGATTAGATGTAAGTCAATTTAAATTACCACTTATTGAAGATGAACCTAATCCTCCTATGCAAATCAATTTTAAAAATTCATTTTTAAGTCCTCCTCTTGTTAACTGGATTCAAGGTGTTTCCGTAAGTTACGCAGTACAATATGAACGAAATGGAAAATATTCAAAATTAAGTAAATGGACAGACCCTATTGTGATATTGAATCAAACAAACCCATTTATTAAAGTTCCAATATACCAAAGTGAAGGAATAAATCGCCTTCTTTTTAGAAAATTTGGTGACATGAATCCTCAATTTATTGGAAAGCTATCGCATAGTCAGCGAGATTTTTGGGACCTGGACCGTGATCTTTTTGATGCCGCAGGAGGAGTAAATAAAGATGTTTCTTTTACAGAATTCATGAAATTAGTTGAAAAAAACGCTAGTATAAATGCAACATTTGAAATGGATAGAACTGCAATCCATGCAGCAGCAAAGAGCGGAAATGTTAGAATTGCAAAAAAATTGCTTTTATACGGTATTAATATTGATGTTGAAGACAAAATGGGTTACACTCCATTGCACATAGCGTCCGAAGCAGGTCAGTCAAATTTTGTTAACTTCTTAATAACTCGCGGTGCAAATGTCAATGCGAAGACAGCAGTTGATAATTTATCACCTTTGCACATTTCGGTGCGCAATGGATTTTTAAGTACGATCAGTGAATTATTGAAAAGTCCAGATATAGATGTGAACCAAGGAGAGAACGAAGATTTAACACCACTGCATTTGGCGGTTTCTTCTGATTACAAAACGGCAGAGGCTTTATTTAGTGACAGTCGAGTAAACATAACTGCCAGAACGAATACTGGAATTACACCTTTACATTTTGCAGTAATTAAGGAAGATCTAAAAGTTGTGAAAGCACTTGTTAAACGTCAAGGTGATTTAAATCTTGCTGATAACAATGGATTGACAGCACTCCATTACGCAGTAGTGAATGATGGGAAGAAAGTATTAAGATATTTATTATCTCTCAAAAATAGAATAAATGTTAATGCCGTAACACTGGAAAAAAAGTGGAGTCCTTTGCACTTATCATTATACTTAAAAAAAAATAGCTCTTTTTTATTAATAGAGAATGGAATTAGCAATGTTAATTTGGTTTCAGATGAAGGAGCTTCTCCACTTCATTTTGCAGTGTCTAGAGGCCAAATAAATATTGTTAATAAGTTATTAGATAAAGGTGCTAATTTCAACCTACAGACAAATGTAGGCTATTCACCACTACATTTTGCTATAATTAGAGATGATATGGATATGTTCAAGCTTTTGGTGGAGAAAAACTGCGATATTAACCTGAAGTTAGGAGATGGTAAAGGAGCCTTGCATATAGCTGCATCCAGTGGAGCAATTAATGCAGCAAAGTGTTTATTAGATATGGGATTTTCATTGATTGATTATGATAACAGAGAATACACCCCAGCTCATTATGCTGCACTTAATAATGATGTAGAAATGATGAAACTATTTACGAAGCATGATTCCACTATCATATCTGACGATAACAAAACCTACAAGCAATTAGAAGGAATCGTTAAAATACTTATGTTTGAAAGGATATATAGCAATCTTTTAAAAGAATATAATGAACCATTTAATGTTTCCTATTTTGTGGACAAAATTGGAAGTAAAGGCATTTATGACATGTTCTATGTTATCAAGGGTGAATCTAGGGAAGTTCATACAGAAGAAAGTGAAAAACTTAATATTTTTCTCACTCAAATGATTTTTGAAAGTTTTAAAAAATGCTTTGAACGTTCAGATAAAAGTTTACGTGTATTTTACAGTTCCTCTACTAATTTTATAGATTCCAAAGAATTCAAAGAATGTGTATCTGGTTTGTCAGCAAATATTAGACGTTCTCTCTCATCTACCATGGGGGAATATACATCTCTAGATTTAGAGAAAAATATAGAAAGTTATGGAAAAGATCCCGTAAGTTTCTATTTGAAATGCCCTCAGAAATATTCAACATTATCAAGTAAGCCATTGAAAATTACTGATCACTACAAAAAAGAAGGTATTTTTTTAAATACTGGAGACTCCAATGGCATTCTCCTGTTATTAGATGTAATCATAAGGAAAATAACCAAAGAAAAATACGTGAAGAAAAGAGAGGACACATTGTCTGAGCTAGAAGCCCAAGCTAGTGCTCTAACGATTATAGAAAAATTTGAGAAGATCTTAAATACATTCAGCATTCTACCAGCAGATGAGCAAGTAGATTTAACAGAAGTTTATTCAAGAGTATATCAAGCGATCCGTAGGGGCAAAGAAAGTGAAATTACGAAAACCATGTGCTCCTACGTAAGAATATTTTCTGATTTGCAACCAGAGAAATTACAGGAATTAATCGATACATACAAGTCTAAAATAACTTTGCATTCACCAACTTGCTTTGAATCTAATCAACCAATAACTCATTTATTGCAAAATTTATGTATTTCTGATGTAGTAAAATACTAGCAGCATTTGGATTATTGGACTAAAATGATCTTAAGTTTCTCTTCTCTAATTTTAATAGGAACTACATTATTTGCTTTTAGTGTAAATACTGTTTACTCCTAAAAAATTGAATGCTTATTTTTCTTTTTAACATAGTTGCCTTTTCATCAAATTTGGCTTGCTTTATTTAGCGATGGGTTTCTTACATTACTTATTCTTTTTATTAAAAAATGTTTTTATGCATTTCTTATAAATTAATTGAAAATTATAAACAGAGATTATGAATTTGGTCCTTCTGTCAATTCTGTATTTGCTCCAATCTTACATAGTGTTCTTAAAATGTTTTAATTGAAATAGAAAAATGAGCCCCTCATTTTCCTGTAACTATATATATATATATATATATATATATATATATATCATTGCATATGGATTTGCTCTAATGCTTTTTCTTCCAAATATATTTTATTTGTGGTATTTACTAACGTCCTAATATTTAAATTGTTTTCTAATAATATTTTGTAGATCAACGAAATAAAAATATTCAAATAATTAAGCAATTTCATGTAACACTTCAATTTATTATAAGCTTGCTTAAGCCTTATGTTCATATCATGGTAGGTGCATTTGCTAAATGATCATATTTTCTATTTTATTTTTAAATAAACCAGTTATGAAACCTAATGTAAACTTAATTTACTATTAAGTTTACATTAGGTTTGTTTCAAAACATGTTTATGCGTATAAAATAATTTAATGTGAATACTCAAAAACATTTTTATAATGTAAGTACTTAAAATATAAATGCTATTATAAATTTATTTTTAACACTATTAAGATCTTTATTCCATTGAACTCAGATTTTGCTTATTGAAAATAGTAATTAAGATAATTTTTAAATTAATACAAGCACGCATAGTCTTATTTTATTATGACTAATAAGGCTTAATAAATGAAATCTAAATAATAAAATTTTGTTTGTGCATTATAGTTTTAAGTCTAAATTTAAGAAACTTGTGTGCAATTTAATTAAAAATCTCAAGCTTTTGTGTAAAGTTGCTGATGTAAAACATTTTTATTTGATCATGTAACGTTTATCAGTTTTTCTGGCCCCGTCCCGTTTTTACGATTCACATAATTACTGCTAGTATAAAAGTTAGTAAAATAGGTTAATTAATTTAATGTGGTATAAAATAAGAAAATACACTGATGGTAACCCAAATTGCAATACCAAGAAAGACAAGAGATATCACAACAAAATTTATTTTGTAGATAACATGTTGACTGAGTATCAAATGATTAAAATTATAGAGACTTCTGAGAAGTATGGTTCTTACAAAATCAGTAGCCAAAGTGGACTCCATTGTTGGACATCACCGCTGCCGCATGCCTCTACTTTGAGTCAAAGAGACTTCGGATGTGTTCTTGGAGTGTAGAAGACCAAGCAGTTTCCACACTTTATCAAACTTAATCAGCCGATTGAAGAAGAGCCCTTGAACAATGCTTGCCATGTGTGGTTACACATTATCCTGTTGAAATATGGTTATGGGCAAGCCCTGAAGGACAAATGTCTCCAACACCTCGGGGATGTAGCACTGGCTATTTAAAGCACTGACATTACGTACTAGAGGAGTTCAAGTGTGATATCCAATATCGCCCTATACTATTATACATGGTGCAAGACCAGTATGGTAGTGCATAACGCATCAATTCAGCATCTTCTCTCCACGATGTCTCTAGACTCGAATGCGATCATCATGGTGTTGGATACAGAAGCGTGAATCATCCGTAAAGACAATTCCATTCCATTCTGCCATCCACTTCCTTTTTTCATGGCACACCTGGTGGTGGAGAGACGTCTGTGGTTCTGCTTCGAGGGTAGACCAAGCAACGGACTTCTTGCGGACAGACCACTCTGCTGTAAATTGGACCGAATGGTACACGTAGGCACTGGATGACGCTTTCCATACTGAATGTGCTGTACTATGGTAAGTGCACATGGCTGTGCAATCTGTCACTGTCATGCGCACAACTTGCCTTTCATCAGGTGAAGTGGTGCACTGAGGTGGATGCGATCGAACATGCCAGTCTGACGTACTCTCCTGTATCCAATGACCACATATCTGCATTACAGTTGTTTTATTTCGTCAAACACGACTACCGATTTCTCTGAAAGATAATCCACAATCTTGATTGGCCCCTATCATTTCTCTGTCGAACTTGGATACTTTATCAAAAAATTGATCGCTATTTTGTACTATGCATAATTGATAGTTTTTTTTTTTTTTTTTTTTTTTTTTTTTTTTGAAAACTACGAGGAAAACACAATTGCCAAACTTGAAATCGCCGAAATCTCCAAGGCATAAAAAGCTCTTTGAAGTAGCGCCACAAGCTTTCATAATGTGCGCCTGTGCTGAAATTATAATCTATTGCATGTCTCAACCCTGCTAATGCATATTGTAAATTTCATGTTATTTCCATTCTTCCTTCAGTATGTTGCATTTACAGCAGCCAGCAGTTTATTTATGAAAATGATGTAATTTATAAATACAAAATAACTTATTATCTTGTCAATAGTCTTACATATTTAAACTTACTTTGACATAACTCAACAGAGATATTACACATGTACGTAACAACTGTCAAATAAACAGAATTTTGTTCCTATTATTATTCTAAGCTATTTATGCTAATTATATATAATTTAAATAAATAATATTTCAGTATATTAATTCAGATTAACTCAAAGTATATAATTTTACGTTAAAGTACTTATATAATTATTTAATACATATTAATACTTTAGAATAATAAGTTGCTTAAATAGATAATCTAAAAATAAGTTCTTTTGATGTCTGGATTTTCACGCATAATTGCTGACTATCCATTACTTGGATTTGTGATCGTATATTGGTGATATGTTCGGGATCTCATATTTTCCGTCTACTCATGCAACTTTCTCACACCTATTGCATACATTTGCGATAGATCTCTTCTCATATTGATATTCATGGAGATGACAAGGTGGATGCCCTGGCTAAAGGTGGCGCCGACTTTATTTTTTTAACTGATGCTGCTCTCATTTTTACTGAGTTGCATTCTAGTCAAAAAGCAGTGTCTGGAACATTCCATCTGCTCATGATTAGTACTCTGGTGGTGGTCTTGGATATTTCATTGCCCTCAAGATTGATAGAGATGAATATACTACATATTCTAGCTTTGCTAGTGGCCATCTTCGGGGCCTTAAATTTAATGGCAAGCATAAGCTCTATTCTAGCTGTGAGCGGTGTCAACCAGGCTGAACCTCAACACCTTCTTTCGTGCCTGGGATTTAGTAAGAAAGATTTCTTGTGAATTCATTGCTGTTTCTTGATTTTGTGAGTTTTGAGGGCCAGGTAGATCTGGTGTAGCATTGCGACACCAGACAGGATCAAAAACCACAACAAAAATAAGTTTATGTAGAAAAATATTTTGTTTCAAAAACTTTTTCTAAGCAATTACAAGGTGATTAAAAGATAATAAACACAAATTTATGTTTAAATGATAATAAATATCTTATTATTAGTATGAATGGAATTAAAGAAAATATTAGTGTAACCCTAAAAAAGCAAAGTAACCTTTAAAAATCTTTCTGATATATTAACTACAGACAACTAAATCTTTAATCTAACTTAAAATGAAGAAAATATTTAAAATTATATTTGTAAATATTAATAATCATTATGATAGAATATTTTTTTCAAGAATTGAATTATTAATATGAAACACACACTGAGCTACTTGAATATATGAGCTACTTGGAATTATAATTTATTTAGCAAAATTAATTTACATGAATAAAATGAAGTCATTTTGTTGTATTTTAATTTCCTGAATTTTTAAGTGTACAATGAAAAAGAAACATTAATGGAACAATAATGGCTTTGAAAATGCCTTTATGTAAACGCTAATGTATTTCAAATTAGCTATCATATATTGAATTCTAAAGACCCAGAAATGTTTTAATATAATAATAACATTATATATATGTATTTAATATACCTCCTTATGTTTGTTCGTATGTTTATCGATACTCAGTATTGTATATTTATTCGTACATTTGATTTAAATAGCTACCTGTGGCCAACATTATGAGCCTTCAAAATGTTTATATTCTTATATCAAGTTTCAAGGATATTATATGTATTAAAAATAATATTTTTATTAAATTTGAAGAATATTTTTATGAACAAATAATATTTATGATATACGTATATTTAATGAAAATTTAATTTAAATATTTTTATTGAATTCCTTAATTGGAAGCTTTCTTATTGTCTAAAAACTGTAAATCTTTTAACTGTATTTCTAATTTTGAAGACTATGTTACTGATGTTTTATAATATCAATATCACTGAACGGAATAACTGGTAAGAAAAATGTGTAAAACTTGTACAAAATATATACAACTTATGAGACTAATATTTTTATGAGACTAATATTTTTATTTATAAAAAACTAAATAAGCTTTTTCTAATTGAAAACATGTTATTATTTGTATTTGTTTGCATTTAAAATATTTCAAACATATTTCAAAATATATAAAATGTATGTTAAAATGGAGATATAAAATTTTAAAATGCTAAAATTTGTCTTTTTTTTAACCCAGCTGAGTATCTCACATTTTTTCAAAGCAGAAATTAACATTTTAATAAATAATTTGTACAATATTATATGACAAAATGTAAGCTTGAATGATTTTGTTTTCATAAAACAATTTCTAATTTTTGTAAAAAATATTATATACAGAAATATTTAAACACTAATAGACATATAAGACAATTTTACTGATAATAATTCAATCATAATTTTAAATTTGAGGAAAATTTTATTACATTCAATTTAAGTATTTATGTACATTTTTATTTTAATGATATACGATTATAAATGGACAAATAGCAATATGTATTTGCGGCTAATGCATAAATTTTAAATAATGTGTAATGTAATGTAGAAAAATAAATACATTGCTTATTTAATATTTGATACGTTTATGTTTTTAACAAATTGTCCTGTAAAAAATTATCATTTTTTAAATAATCAAAGTATATATTTTTTATTATTTTATGAAATAGCATGTGTTAAATTAAACTTACATGATTGCCTTAATGCATTTCCGCTCATTACAATCTTAAAGAATTGGCTAACTTTATTAATTTGGCAATATCCAATGCTTAAATACAAAAATTTAATTGTTACAAAAATTTAATTTATATGGATAGATGAATAATAATTGAATTTAAACTTATGTTTTATTTTTTCTAAAGGTCTGATTAAAAAAAATAAATTAGTTGTACAAGAACTATTGAGAACTGAAACACAACAGATGACCCATAAATATTAAATGCATATTTGCATAAATGCATAATAGAATTCCGGTGGACGAAGTTAATTCAATAAACACGGAAATGATAACATAAAAATTTTAATACGATTAGTGAAAAATAAAATCAAGTTACCTATAATTCATAGTATTTTTACTACCATACATATCATTCTCCCTATCTAAAAGTATATAAAAATTAATGATGAAGTATTAAACTAAATTTTATTTTTTTATAATACATCAATAATATTTTTATTTATAAAAAGCTAAATAAGCTTTTTCTAATTGAATATGAATTAAAATGTTTTAACGAAACAATTCGCATTAGCTTTGCTCACATTAAATGATAGTTTATACAAAAAAAAAAAAAAAAAACGAAAATCTGAATTCATCTTTTAAATAGAAATTAACGTTGGGAAGCATAATACTCTGTACAATTAATGCGCAATTATTGCTTTGTGCAGATTTTTTATAGATAACTTTTATTGATTTATTTTGATAGCATTACTAGTAAAATTAGCGAACTGAATCCTCATTAAATTGCTTCCTACATTAGAACGAATAAAAAATTTACATTTACTTATAAAATCATGCTAATGTATTTCAATCATTTTTTCTGATTAATAATTGATGAAACAGTAGAGGTATTTGTAATATAATACTTATATCAAATGTAAAAAAAAATTTTAATTAAAGGAAAGACATTTATTATTTAGTTAATACTTCTTTTATTTAATAACCATTAATGAAATTTATTTTTGAATAATCAATTGTGTGCATTAATATCAAAAATATTTTTACTCTAATAGTTATAAGTATTAATTATTGGTCAAATATTTTAGTATGTCACAATTTATGTAATGTATTCAAAAACTGTTCAGCTTCAAAATTGTTCTATTGCGTGTTTTTCGTAAGACTGTGTAAATTAAATCAATCATCTCAAGGCTAACATTTATTTTTATATTTTAATCAATTGCAGTCATTGGAACAATTTAATTAAAGAGCCAGTGTCTTTTAAAAAGAATAAATATGCTTACTATAAATACCAAATGACATTTGAATAATGATATGAAATATTTGTTGACATATTGGTCAATTTGAGCAGCACAAAAATTAAATATAAAATTCATTGGAAAATAACAGTCAAAGAATAACAAAGTGCTATTAAAAGTATCACGTTAAAAGTGTAACACTGACTTAATAATTGCAAAATTTACCAAACGTCAAGACAATGTCTTATTAAAAGTTATAAAAGAACAATAAACTAGAAAATATAATTATTTCACAAATCAACTTATGTTCTTTTAAACCAGCAGCAACTGCGCATATAACAAATGAAGGCGATGAAAATATAGAGATATCAAATGACAAAAAGAAAATGTCTGATGGATTTTACTGTTTGTTCAAGCATCAACTAGCAAGAAAGTGGCCATTAGAACTTTAACTTTTGCTTTATTTTATGGAAATTTCTGGTATGAAGACACATAAATATGACGATTTGAGAGTATACAATACTTATGAATATTGCGTACAAAATCTAATATATTTTGAAACGTAATCTTTTAATTCGGAAGTACGCGAGTTTTATATTTCTCTGTACCTCAAATACACATCAACTAGAAATGTGATTTGTGTTAAATTATTCAATCAATTTACATATATTGCTGATTACTGTCTGCATATTATTAATTTTTTTGCAATAAAGGAGTCGGTTATTTTGTTTAGATTTGATATATTGACATTTATCAATCCTGAATTTTTTTGAATTAGGAAATCAATTTCATAGGCAAGTCAAAGAAAACAAGTTCCTGAAATATTATAATAAGATAAACATTTAAACATTCACAGTAAATGTATGTTCATGGAAAATATTACAACAACAGTAAAAAATAGTAATTTAAGCTTACATTTAAATTAAACATAAGTATTATAAAAATTGAAATTGTAAAGTTTTATTCTTAACATTTCTGCAGATTTATTTGGATGTTTATGAAGCTTCGATGCTTTCATATACATAAGTTGTGTATATTTCGGAATCTAGATTGTTTAAGATATAAAAATATCTTATGAATCATGTCTTGACATTTCAAGTTATTCAAATAAATTCCTGAATATAATTAATTCATTCTATTTGTCACTCAAGGATCATTTTTGCGTACAAGGTCATTAATTAGACTTGAACCTACAGTTTAAAGTAAATTCCAAACCACAGCAATCATCTAAACTTGAGGAAAGATGAGAACACACAAACAATTGAAATGAAGGCTAGAGAGCTAAGCATTCGTTTTTCAGTTCTTTCTTCAATTCAAGGATATTAATTAAATTTTCAAATTTTAAATTCCAAAAATCTCACCTAAATATTTGACGTTGAAACATTTTTTAAGCATGAAATGTACTAAAGGAAAATTTTTTACAATGATTGTAAGTTTAACTTAAGAATAAGACTTTAGGAAATATTTAAAAAATACATAGGTTTTTTAGAAAGAGTAGCAAATATTATTTTTATTAAAAATCTTAATAAGCTATCAGCTGTTTCTAAATTATATTATTTGTTACATATTATAAGTGAAATTATATATTTTTTACTATATAAAGTTATCATATACACAATGAAATTTAATTCATGGTAAAGAAATAAATTAAATAGAATCAAATTTATCAGATAAAAATAATACATAATTAATATAAAGAATTCATTTAAGGAAAATTACGGTTTCATTAAAAAAATTAATTTTTTGGTGAAACCTTAATTTTTCCTTTAATTAGCCAGTTACATTAAACAAATGATTATGAATATTGAAAACAAATGATTATGAATGTTGGAATAATATAAACATATATCTTAAATTTTATTTAAACAAATACTTGAATTATATTTAAGAATATTTGCTGTAAGGCAAAATTATTTGACAGAAACAAATGCAACGATATAAGAATACATTTCACTTAACATAAAATAAACTTTAAATTCTTTGATAAAAACAAGTCTTAATCGTTACTAATAAGAGCTAATCGCACTGATTAACCAGAGTAGAGTGAACAGGTTTTCAGCCTGAGAATATATTAAGAGAATGAATCAGCATTTATGTATCGAAAGGAAGAGAGAATTTTAATTTACGGGGAGTTTGTGGAGACTAATAGTGGAATAATGTAAGATCACTATATAAATTATTGTACCGTAACCAGCAGTTAGTTTTCGATTTTTATCTTTCTGCATATGCAAGTAATAATGAAGAATTACAGGTGTTCAGAGCGAAAAATAAACTCCTAAAATTACAGATCTATAAATACTTCGAATGATTTTACGTGTTGAAAATTTGATTTTTTGTTTGATGACATGCAGAGTTCGGACGCATAATTAACTGTTGATTTTATTTAAGTGTTATTTATTAACATTTTATTAGGATTTAACTTTTCTGAAACAGGAATTATAAATAAATAACAGTTACATTTTCTAAAATAAAAAATAAGATTTTTTAAAATGGTAAATATAATAATATAATAAATATTCTTTATTTCATAAACTTTTAAGACAATCCGTTTGTCTTTCTATTACAAGTTTTCTCCTCTAGAGAGTTCCACTTTCCATGTTACATTAATTATTTTTGGACTGAAAGATTTTAACATTAAAACAAAGTGAACTTTATTTTTCATTTTGTTTTTATAAGAATCAATCTGTTGAATTTCCTTGATTATATTTTTCTTTTTACAGAAAATTTTATTGATAAATAATTGCTTTTATATGCGTAAAATTTACTTCTAATCATCCCTTATATTATATTTGTTACTTTTTTAGCCTTAAGGGCCAAGGTTCATTTTAATTCAGTAAATACTAATGTCATAATCCCGAGAAAACCCAGTGATCTGTTCTTCTCTTTTTTCGTCTCTTCTTTTCCATTTCTGGCTCATAAGGTGAGGACTACCCTTGAGTAACTATCTTTATTCTGTTGCTATTAACTTCTCCTGGAGACTAAATTACCCACGTATTTGCAGTACGTGGAAATCTGTGTCACTGGAAATGAAAGAGTCTTGGTAATTAAGGTCTCCAGACATCAAAAGATTATTTTGGCCTCTGCTTCACATAAATGGGTATCGTTCCATGATCTTCAGCACATCAATCTTCTTTATAGATCAAGCGATCAGTACATCTAAAAATGGATTGACTCGTTGACCGGGAGGTCATCACTGAGATGTACTGTGAGTGTATAGGAGCTGGTTAGTACTGTTGCAGCTTGTATGCATCACATTTTTGGACTCGTAGGGGTGATGTGGTCAGATGCCCTAATTATATCTACTTAAGCAGGACAAAAAATTCTCATTTTTCATGGTAGTAACAAATCCAGCAAAGTTAAACTTTTGAAAAATTGCCCCTTTTCGTATTTATACAGTAATATGTGAACCATTAGAGAAGTAACGAGCATATGTAAATTGCAATCAGGGGAAATGCCCGTGAAAGTAGAATCAATTACTCTAGCTGTTGTCATCAGTATTAAGGGACTGTTGACGAATGTTGAAGTTATCATCTCGCTTTTTGGAATATTGAGTGGTGCTCAAGGATTGATATCAGCAAGTGATTTACTGAATTTTCCTACACTTAAAGCTCTTTAGAATATCAAGGATCAGGATGTATCATTTGGAAAGATAATAACTTCACAGTTCAAGCAATAGATAAACTAGATAATTTATTCCATAAGTTTCCAGCCTTTTTTGAACTGATGACCCATTTTCTAGTAAATATTTCAATACCACCCTCTCCCACTCCAGAGAAATACGAACGTACATAATGTATAGTGAAAACAAAAATCCATAATAAATTATCCATAATAAATTTTTGCTTTTTAAATAAATAAGCTGAGTTGCTCATTTTATAACATAAACGCATACTTAATAATATTATAAAGTGTTTTAATTAAAATTTAAGGACACCGAATTTCTAATTTAACTAATGAGAAGACTGATGATGCATTTTAAGGAGCTTGTTAATATAAGGCTCGATTTTACTTAAAAAAAATCGCAAATAACATTAAGCCGATTTCTTGTTTTCGAGACCAATGTTGCTACAGCCCTAAATACACATTCTGATTAATCTGAAGATGAGAATGATATCAGAAATCGTTGAACAAGCAACTATAATCCTGAATACAGATGCAAAATCGACTTCTGTAGCTAAAATGTTCTTGTTAGAAATTCTTTAGTTTAGTTTTTAACTCCTCATTCGTCGTCAGTTCTATTAGTTCTTCTAACTAAGATGATCCTGTTGTGTTGACGTTGGAAAAAATGATCCAAAATCCAGTCAGGTAAGTCCATGTTTGAAATGTTTTGGATTCGTTCCTTGAAGTAAGTGTAGATATTTTCCTATGTTGATAAGAAGCAAGCAAGTCGTCTTGCTTGAATATTATTTCTGATTAACATCAAGTTATTAAATTCACGTATGCCTATATTTCTTTTATATAATAGCAGTTTCGACTCGAAAACAGTAAACGATATTTTGATTTTAATCAAGTTTAAGTCGTCACCTTGAAAATGAAGATTGACATCATTAAACAATTTATATAGGTCTCCTAAGCCAACAGTTTCATTCTTTAATCCAATGAGATTGTCGCGCAAGTCTGTCTTTGTTTTATAGGAACTCCATCAAAGATTCAAACAGACTGTAAAATTGAGTCAAACAAGTATCTTTTGAAAGCAAGCTCGCATCTATGTAAAGAAGCAATCAGTTGAAATCTTCATTATTTGTAATGCAAAGCCGACTAAATAATCTGTCATTAAAGGAATTTCTTCTGATTTAAATCTGCAAGCAATAACGAACTAACAAAAATAGATTCATAATTGAGGTAAAAATATTTTTTTTACTTTTATGCATATCAATGATTATGATTATATGAACTAAAACCTTAACACATTTGTAGAAAAATATTCAAATACCGTAACTGTATGCCATAATTACCTAACATATTCAAATACCATAATATGTAAAACAATTAATATTTATGAAATATATTATTATTTATGTAATATATTATTATTTATGTTCTATATTTAAGACTTGAAGACTCTAACAATAAAATCAAACTAAAATAATTGAGTTTGATTCTACCCGTGTAAGGGTAAAAAATTAAGTATTAAATATCAAAGAAATTTAGCAACATAAACTCTCTAGGAAGTTTAATTATTAATTATCTCTTGCATCATTAGACACAAGAAAGAAAACGATTCACAAGAAATTGTAGAATCAAGTTTCATACAACTTCGTATAGTAATAAAAAAATTATTATATAACGATAACAGCATTTTGAAGTTCCAGAAAATGTTTCATGAATAATATGTGCGACCTCAGATGTTAGCAAGGAAAAAAAAAAAAAACACAAACTCTGAAAAATTTTCATATATATCAATTGATAACTATGTATTAGAAAATAGAACCTTCATTAATTCTTATTTAACAGCATCAAGATGTAAAAAGAGACATTTACAATAGTTCATATTCTTAACAATCATAATTCAGGTAATTATTAAAAATCTACAACATTAAATGATAAAATTAAAAAAAAATCTAGAATGTCAGTTTTTTTATAAACATATTGAAATTCCTCAAAACATTTTTCTGTATTTCTTTGAAAATTCTAGTAAAAATTTTAATAGCAATCTATTTTCAAACAACAAAATATTTAAAAGCAGAATTAAATGATACCTGTCAAGACTGCAGTTTGTGTAAAATAAAAATATAAATTATCGAAATAGTTTAAAAAAAAAAAAAAAAACTCAATCGCAGCTGAAATATTATAACTATTTGACAATTTCTTTGCAATTGTATCATATTGTTCAAATCATTTCGATTATATTTATTTCGATTAATTGTGTATTGTTTCGTCAAATAATTGTCAAAGTTGAAGTAATTTTAAAATAGATGTTGAAAAAGTATAACAATGTTTGTCTACATAAACTTCATCTTTGCACAATTTCTAGTTATAAAATGTTTTACTGATAAGAACCTACTAAGAATTTAGAAGAATTTTCTGAAAGGTTTGCAGAAAAGTGAGTACGTCGCAAAATTAAAAAAAAGTTGGCCTCTTAAAATATTTGAAAGACACGATTTAAACGGGAACAGAGAATTTACTTTCAACTTTAAATGAACTTAATGATCCTGAAAACAACTCTGTAATTCCTCAGAATGAAAATGACAAAAACATATTCCAAGGATTTTTTTTTTTATTTTTTTTTATGGAACTCAAACGTATGCATCTGTTATGTTCATCTTACTAGAGCTACATTTTTATGTTGCAGATTACTATTGTCAAGAAAAAAAGCGATATAACTAGTTTTAGTAATAAGTTTGAAAAAGTTGTAAATAAATTTAACAAATTTAGATTGTTTCTGGTTGAAGGTACTAAAGCGCACGAATCATTATTTGATAAAGTAATTAAAATATTTGAAAAAAGACGTTTTCTTTGTGTGTGGGAAATAATATTATTGAAGAAGAAAGTAAATTATTCACACATTGCATTTAGTAATTACATCAACATTTTAAAGGATCTTAAATTAGATATAAAGCAAACTATACTACCCTTATTGAAACTGAGTCAATCCCCCTTACAATTAAAATCAGTTTCAACAGCTCTTACTTAGCACCACCTATTGTTTACTAGGTTCAAAGTATCTCAAACAGCTACTTAGTACAATATGAACGTTATGGTATATACGTACTCGATCTCGAGTACTCGAGACTAATGAAAAGGACATAATCTTTCAATGAATTGAATCAAAAAACCCAATTATTAAATTTCCAACTAACCAAAGAAGAGGAGTAAATCGCCTTCTATTTAGAAAATTCGGTAGACGAAAATTTATTTGAAAATTATCCTTTACTCGAAAGATTAAAATTCCTGGGATATTGATCATTGTCTCCCTGATGCTGCAGACAGTATTTACAAGAGTAAATATTTAGTAGAATTCGAGAAACTTATTGAAATATAAATATGAAATTTGAACTGGACAGGACTATGCCTGCAGAAGCTAAGAGTGGAAAATTGAGAATCACCTTACGTTTATTCTTAGAAGGTGATAATGTTAATATTAAAGTAAAAAATGGATATACTCCATTGCCCATATCTGCCGAAGCTGGTCAAGCTGGGTTTCTTACAATACTAATAATCATGATGAACATCATTGTCAAGAAAACAGCTAATAATTTATCACCTTTATTCATTGTGGCGAACAATGGATTCTTACAGCGGATCCAGGAATGAATGTATCCAGATATGTAAGTAAATTAAGTCGAAAAAGGTGGTTCCCCACCATTGCATGCTGGTGTTTTTAGTGATTACAAGGCTGTTGAAGTATTACTTAAAGACAAACGAGTATAGCCCAGATTAAAAAAGGGAATAACATCTTTGCATTTAGCAGTTGCTAGAAAAGATAAAAGTCATGAATATGCTAGTAAATTTTCAAGAAAATTTAAATATTGGAGATAATATTGGTATGAAAGCTCTTCCTTATGTTGTAATACATGATAATGAGGATTTGGTAATTTATTTATTATCCCTTCGAAACAGAATAAATGGAAATGCAGAAACATTGGAAACAAAATGGAGTCCTTTGCACTTTGCTATATACTTCAACAGAGGAAATATATTTTATTTGTTAATCAAAAACAACAATATGAACGCTGATTTAACCTCAAATGGTGAAGTTTTTCCCATACATTTAGCTATATCTAAAGGCCGAGTGAATCTGACAAAAAAGTTATTGGATAAAGGAGCTATGGTGATCTAACAGACATAAGAAGGCTATACATCATTACATCTTGCTATAATACGAGATAATATGGATATATTTACAATGTTGTTAGAAAAAATGCTCCGCATAAACTCAAGAGTAAAATACCCACATAAACTCAGGAAAAGTGATTTGCATTTAGTAGCATCTAGTGGAGCATTTGATGCAGGGAAGACTTTATTAGGTATGGGAATAAATTTGATTGACTATGACAATAGTTGTTACACTCCGGGACATTGAGCTTCTATAAATGATGGCATAAAAATGAGTAAATATGTACTTAGCATGAACCTAATATCATGTCTAAATATACCAAAGGGTAATATTTGTAATATAATTAATGAGATTTATTCATGAACATATAGCTGATAAAACATTTAAATTCCTCTCCGAAGCTTATGATGAAACATTTCAGTCATTTGATTTTATTGAAATGACTGAAAAGGAGGGAATTTGTGACATGCTCTGTGTTTACTATGGTGAATCAAGCAAATGCTATAACGAAAAGATGAAAAAAGATTGAGTTATTTTTACTGAATTGTATTTTCAATATTATGAAGTTTGCTTTGTTTTTTGGAAATTAGACGATTTAAATGTTTTTAATTTAAATTTGAATATTTGGAAATAGTGAATTGATTCATGTAATGATTTAATTGAGTAGCAACCAAAAAAATTGCAAAAGGTTACGATGCTTACGTGTCTAATTTTTAGTAAGGATTACTAAGATTATGAAAATAATGAACAGTACACAAAGTGATGCTAAATAGTGAATGTCAAACCTATGAATGCTAACTAAAGATAAAGAATCCATGTATGTTGTTGAATAATGAAGTTAAGTTACGAATTACTCTTTCAATTTAAAAAAAAAAAGCAAATTAATTAATATATTTAAAAAAATCTAGATATTTATTGGTGTAAGACATTTTTAATCAATCACATAACATTTATTAATTGTTCTGCCATCGTTTCTACAATATTCGTCTAATTGTTGCGCATCTAAACTTTAACATTAACACAATAATATAGTTAATATATTTTAAAGGTTAACAAATTTTTACTTTTTTTAAATATATAAGTTGTTTAAATAAAAAGAAACAAATTTTTAGTTGCATAATGTAAAAAATATTTTCTAAATTAATAATAAAATAATTTAAAATCCTTTCTTTAAATTACAAAATTATTTAAATATAACAAATAAACATAACCGATAATCTAAAAATTTTGAATATTGGCAAGAAAGGAATTTAAGAAAATAAGAGGGCATTACACAATTTATTCTGATAATTAAAATTCAGAAGGGCAACTGAATTAATTGCCAATAATTTAACTTGAAGTGATGAAATGGTATTAAAAAATAGTATATCAATTTCCACTTGAATGTTATGAAAGAATTTTTAAAATTATTAAAAGTGCTAATTTTCAAACATTATTTATATGAAATTAAAAATGTTTATATGCATAAACATTTTTGTATGCATAAACTTTTTGTGTAAAAGAATTATTAAAAATTAATTATTGTTAAATCTTGACTAAATACGCAGCTTGTAATATTTAAATAAATATTTTATTTTAATTATGTAAACCTTTTTAAAATATATGAGTGAAATTAAATTAAGGGGGAGCAAAGTTTACTTTGTTCTGTTTTAATTTTAAGAAAATCTAAAAATGTATATTGAAACTGGATTTAAGAGAATTAAAAATTAATTAAGTAATTTAATAATTGGTTTTATTTTTTATATAATTGTAAAATTTTCGGTTATTTGTGAAAATAAATGATACAGTAACAGATAACAATGTAATAATATATATATTTTTGTATTGATTTTTTTGTTATATTTTTTTTGTATTGATTTACAGAATTTCCTTATGTTTTAGTGTATTGATATTGTATATTTAAAGGTATATTTTTGATTTAAATGATTTTGTGTAAATAATGTGCATTTTTAAAATATATTTCTTGGCTTTAAATTTTAAAGAAGATCAAAAGAGTATTTTAGCGTTAATATGCTTGAATTCGATAAAAACTAATATTTTATATAGTGTAAATATATAAAATAATGAAAATGTATGATGCGCTTTGAACATTACATAATTTCTAGAAATATTTTTGAAATGTCATGCATTATAAAATATATTTAATGGAATGTTTCTGTGTTAAAACAGTTTTAATGATTTGAAAGTAAAAGTAAAATTTAAGTTACATTTATAAACATGAATGCATTTATATTTTTAAATATATTCATTTTGTTAATATTTTTCAAGTAATTTAATCCTTCTTTGCATGATTTTTTCTTTATTGGTGAAATAAATCAAGTTGATATAATTCAAGTTCAAAATTAAAGGAAAAATGGTTAAAAAAAATCTTAGTATATATTTATAGTATAAATTTAGCAAAAAACAATATGCTAATAATTTCCATCATCATCCAAAGTTAGAACATTAGCTTAGTACTAAATAGAAATAAAAGAGGAAATGTTTGTTTGGTTGGGTTTTGTGGCGCAAGGTCCTAAAAGGACAAGCTGCGCCAAAAATTAAGATTTAAAGAGAATTTATATTGTTTAGACAAAACCCAAACTCAACATTAAAAGGTTAAAACACAAAAATAAATGTATATATGTATTTTAAATGAAAGTAAAGTAAAATTCAAATAATTTAAATAAAATTAAGGAAACCAATTTCCCTTAAAAAAGAAAAAAGATTTCGGTGGGGAGGCTCCCCCACTAAATCATACATAGTTAAAAGGTCTGTGGCAAAATATTTAAAACGGTATATGTTAAAATATGGGCATGAAATTAAAATATGAGTAACTGTATATGGTACATCACACGTTTCACACCATAGATTCAATTCATTTAGAAACATATGTCTGTGTGTGAAACGTGTGTGTCCGTTACGAAGGCGAGTTAATCTGACATCTGCTCTTCGTAACGGTAAAACAGATGATGAAATGAGGTATAGAAAGATGGCACGCAGTTTGTTTGTGACCTGCATATTCCAGGACTCCTGCCATAGAGAATTTATAAATCTTTTAACAACCCTTTTCACGTTGAAAAGAGGGACAGATGAATGAAGTACGGACGATGCAGCTTTAGCAGTTGCATCTGCCTTGTCATTTCCCTCAAGACCTACATGACCTGGGATCACACAGAAAAGGATGTCATAACCCTTGCCAGCAAGGGAATCCAATGCTCCTAAAATCTTGGACACAACAGGATGACAGTTATTATAATTTCTCAACGTTTCTAAAACACTCAAACTGTCAGTATACATGCAGATTTTCTTAAACTGCTGTGTATTCACTAGCTGAAGGGCTTGGTGGATGGCCGTAGCTTCAGTTGTAATGATGGAGCAGGACATATGGAGGCTGTAGCCATAACTGGTATTGCCATAAAATATGCCACAACCAACATGTCCTGCTGTTTTGGAACCATCCGTGAATACAGGCGTGTATGATGAATACTGACAGCGATGTGATAGAAAAAGTTGTTGAAAAATAGTTGAGGTTGTGTCCGATTTTCTAAATTGAGCAAAAGGATTGATGATATTAATCTGTGGATCATACCAAGGAGTATATGAATGTAAGTCCGTTTTGATAAAACGGACATCATTTAGGTCTGTCAAATGGAGTTGATCTTTAGTTCGAGTGAGAAAGGGTTGGATGCTTTGAGGTCGAGCATCATAAAATCTCTTTAATGCAGGAGAAATAGCCAAGGAACGTATAGGATGTTGTCGGTCAGACATGACCTTTGCGTAATAATTGAGAGACAGCTGCATCCGTCTCAGGTCTAAAGGCAATCGTTGGCCTATCGCATAAAGACTCTGGACGGGTGATGTGCGGAATGCACCTGAACATATTCTCAAAGCAGAGTGATGCACAGTATCCAATCTGCGTAAAACTGAAGACCTTGCAGATCCATAGACAACACTCCCGTAGTCAATACGAGACAAAATGATTGATTGATAGACACGAAGCAGTGACAAACGATCTGCACCCCAAGATGTATTTGATAATACCTTGAGGTTATTAAGCGATCGCTCACACTTCTTCCGCAAATGTAAAACATGCGGAAGAAAGGTCAACTTTCGGTCAAATATCACACCAAGAAATTTAATCTCGTTGACTACAGGCATTTGTGTGTTGTTCAGTATGATTACCGGATCATTATGAATACTGGTCTTCCTGCAGAAATGGACACAGCAGCTCTTGCTAGGAGATAGTGTAAAGCCATTTTCTGCACACCATGCAGCTATTTTATTTACAGATGTTTGTAATTGCCTCTCAATTAAACGCATGTTCGAACCTTGGCAAGATATTTGCAGGTCATCTGCACTCATTGTGCCATATACAGAAGGTGATAGAAAATGAAGAATGCTACTAATGAATAAGTTAAAAATTGTTACGCTTAAAATAGAGCCATGGGGTACACCCTCGGCTTGAGTAAAAGTATCGGATGTAGAGGATCCAACACGTACTTTAAAAACTCGGGAGCGCAGAAAATTCTGTAGGAATATCGGGAGATTACCCCTAAAGTCAAAATCATATAATGAACGGAGAATTCCATATCGCCATGTACGGTCATATGCCTTCTCGATGTCAAAGAAAATGGAGACCAGATGGTTTCTTCGCACAAATGCGTTGAGAATTTGGGTCTCCAAATATGTAATATTATCAAGAGTGGATCTTCCTTTACGAAATGCACTCTGATTAATATGCATACATTTATTTTTTTCTAAGACATGCACGAGACGGGCGTTAACCATACGTTCGAGAGTCTTACAAAGGCAACTTGTCAGAGCTATAGGCCGATAATTAGAAGATTCTGAAGGATCCTTACCAGGCTTAAGGACCGGAATTACTATTGCTTCGCTCCAGAGTGATGGAAATTCATTTTCAGTCCAGATCCTATTGAACAAATACAATAAGTTCAACAGGGAGTCTGGACTTCAATGTCGAAGCATTTGATAGCTAATTCCGTCAGGTCCTGGGTTGGTATTGTTGACCTGCTGCAATGCTCGCTTCAATTCGAACATCCGAAATTCGCAGTTGTAAGGAAGAGCTTGTCTTTGTTTGAAACGGATTGGTGTTCGCTCAGCTCGTATCCTTAAAAACGAAGGACTATAAGAGTCGGAACTTGAGACGCTAGCAAATGTTTCACCAAAAGAATTGAAAATTCTCTATAAATACAATTTGCTGCTTTTACTTTTATCCATAACTGCTTACTGGATGTGGAAGATGTTATAGAAGATACATAGCGAGACCAGGATTCCTTCTGACTTCGTCGACGAGCTCTACGAGCTAATGCATTTGCTCTCTTAAAGGCAATAAGATTCTCCGTTGTGGGGTACCTCCGGAAAAGCCCCCAATACTTCTTTTATTTTTTATATGCTTGTTGGCATTCATTGTTCCACCATGGTTTGCAACGCCGTTTTGGTTTAGAATATTTTTTAGGTATTGCTCTATCAGCTGCACTTATAAGTGTTTTAGTGACTTTATACACGGCATTATCAATATTCTCGATCATAACCATTTTATCATCAACGACTGCCAATTGTGTAAATAACGTCCAATCTGCCCGACTATACACGTAAGTAGGTTCACAATTTCGTACACTACTACCTCCAGTCTGGGAGATGACGAGTGGGAAATGATCCCTGTTATGCAGATCATTCCCTACAGTTAAATATAACAACGGCAGAAGTGACGGTGAACAAATGGCGAGATCGAGTGAATGAAATGTCCTTGTGGATGTGTGGAAGTATGTTTTCTCGTCGGTATTCATCAGACAGAGGCCATTATCATAAATAAAACCCTCAATTTGACGACTGCGAGAATTGGTATCATCACTTCCCCAGAAAGTATTATGACCGTTAAAGTCACCGAATAACAAATATGGTGAAGGCAGCTGATCAACTAATATATCAAGTTCTTCTTGGCGGATGACATCATGTGGTGGTAAATACAAGCTACAGAGTGTAATCAAACATGTTGTATGAATTCTGACAACTTCAGCCTGTAGGGTTGTATTGATTGGATGGACAGTGCTGGGGAAGTCATTAGATGTTAATATGCAAACACCTCCAGACACTGCACCATCGTCACCACAGTCTTTTCGAAAGCATTGAAACCCACGCATAGTGATATAATTTGTAGACTTTAGGAAAGTTTCCTGAAGTGCTATGCATGCGGGGTTATAAGCTGATATAATATACTTGATGTCATCAAGATGTGAACGCAAACCACGGCAGTTCCAACAAACAAAGGAAGTTATTATTTAAATTGAAA
The DNA here is from genome assembly GCA_026290005.1 of Latrodectus geometricus. Classification (NCBI taxonomy): domain Eukaryota; kingdom Metazoa; phylum Arthropoda; class Arachnida; order Araneae; family Theridiidae; genus Latrodectus; species Latrodectus geometricus. Next base: position 21,374 of record JAPDSC010091578.1, on the reverse strand, counting down.
AGCTCCTCTCCCGGAGCTGGAAGGCGAGTCTTCTATCATTTCCTCGAGCGATAAATTATAGTCCGAGGGATGGAGAGAGACAGCATCAGCTTCCAGGGATATGGCTCTACGGGTGGATAAGTTCGACTTTCGAGGGCCCTCCTTTTCAAATTTTAATTTTGAGGCCTTTACGCCTCTCGATTTAGCTAAAGAAGCTTTTCTAGTTAATGTAGTTGCTGATTTTGGTCTTTCATTAGAAGTCTGGGGTAATCTTATTACAGGATGTGGCAGGGTATCCGTTTGCGTACTTGAACACTTGGTGACTTTTCTTGCTGCGGTTGCGTAACTCATTTCAGGCTGTGGCGTACGAGAGGCAACAATTTTCCTAGCCTCAGGATAGGTACAATTGTTTTTAACCTTTAGCGTGGTGATTTCTTTTTCATAAGCATATTGTGGACAACTTCGAGAATAGGAGGGATGTTCACCTTTACAGTTTACGCACGCCTCCTTCGCTGTGCAGTTCGAGCTATCGTGGCCAACTACCGCGCAGCGAGCGCAGGTAATTTGGCCTCTGCAAGCGTTTCTCGAGTGTCCAAATCGCTGACATTGAAAACAACGCTAGGGATTTGGAATGTATTGTCGGACGGGAAGATTCATGCATGCAACTTTGATTTTGTCAGGAAGGTCTGGGGTAGCAAAGGTCAGAATGAGATGTTTAGTGTCAATAAACTGCTCATCTCTTCTGACTCTTATGCGTTCAACTCCACAGACCTTTTGACTTTTCAAGTTATATAGAATTTCATCCGTCGACGTATTTAACAGATCCCTTGCGGAAATCACTCCACGCGAAAAATTTAAATTTTTTATGAGGCAGGACAGTCCCCTCTATATTCGCCATCAATTGCATTTCTGATATTTTAGTTGCCTGTGTAGAGTTAACAACCTCTACCAATAAGTCACCTGATCTTACTTTTCGGACACCCTTTACTTCTCATATAAAATCCGATATTCCTTTTTCAATTAGAAAAGGGAACACTTTCTCAAATGAACCCACTTTTCTCTTGACTATGAAATATTTACAATTAGATTCATCTACTATATGCTCCCGAGGGAGAAAAGACAATTTTCTATTTTCCATTTATAATAATTAAAATTTCGAGACCTGACCGCACCACCCACCACCAAGTCCAACAAGGGGATGCAGACCAGCTGTACCAGTGCTAGCCAAGTCCTATACATTCACAGTACATCCCTGTGATGGCCTCCACCCTTAACGAGTCATCCAGCAGATGTACCGATCGCTTGATCCATAAAGCCGATTGATGTGCTGAGGACCACAACACACCTCCCGTTTACCTGAAGCAGAGACCAAAGTAATGTGTTGATCTCTGGGGGCCTCAATTACCAGGACCCTCCTTTCCAGGGACACGGGTCTCCACGCACGGCAAACACGTGGGTGATTTAGTCCCCAATAGTAGCTGATAGCAACAGAGCGGCGACAGCTGCTCAAGGGGAGCCCTCAACCTCGAAAGAGGCAACCACAATGAGGGAGAAAAGGAAGTGAAAGTAGAAGGGAAGACAAGAGAAGAAAATAAAGAGGAGGACAGATCACTGGGGTACCTCGGGATTGTGGCACCCGTGTTTACTTAAAGAAAGTAAACCCCCTGAGGGGGAGGAAAATAACAGAAACACGTGTTACAAATCTTTCTTCCACTCATTTTCAATTTTTTAGCAATAGAAACTCTAATATAATAAAACAAAATTATAAACGAAACCATACTACAACAAACAGCAACTACAACAAACAGCGGAATGAGACAACTTTAAGCTCGTTTCACTGATAATGACACTTGTTTATTTTTGACAGCTATGTTTCTTTTTATGCAATGGACATTAAAAATGTATCCAAACACGATCAACTTAAATTAAACTTGTTCTTTTATAAAATTTTTGGGCATTTTAGGTTATGATGGAAATTTCCACCATTATGCAAAGAAGGGTTAATTCATTAATTGGAAAATTTTTTAAAATCTAAAAACACTGTAAACTTTGCTGTTCTAACATACATTAACAGTTTCTAGGCAAGTTTCAATCATATTATGACAAAATAATAGATTCTTTAGAGGAGAATGTATAATTTTATAGCATTATTGTATTTATAGAAATACTAGCTAGAGTTAATATTTTATAAAGAAATTTTCTTTGATCTAATTGCAATTGTCATTGACTAAAGGTGAATAAATTTAAGCGTTTTTAGTTTAAAATGTTTTGCACCATTTCATCACATATTAAACTATACAATTTATATAAATATTTTAGTTCCATGTTAAAATTATCTGTCAAATGGATAAAAACAACGTTACTTGTTTTATATTAATTAAAAAAAAATGATTTGCTTTGTCAAATAATTATGTAACTAGAATCAAGATTTGTATTTAAATATTTCTATTGAAAAATTTAATAATTTTTGCATTTTTATTTTTATTGTAAAGTATTTGTTTATTTTAAATTTACAATAAGTACTTACAGGTTATTTTTTAATTACTAGGTAATTTTTAATTACGCCACCGCAGCTGATTTTGTGCCAAAACTTAAGTTGATGTAGCTTTAAATCTATAGTTAGAAAATTTCTTGTACTAATTAGGAAATGTTTATTTATAATTATAAAAAGAAATTTCAATGAAATTCAATCGGCTTAAAAAACTGCGATTGTGTTAATACATAAGTGTCTTACAATACTATAAAATCCATATATTCAACATCAAAACTTCATTTTTTTTTAACTCAGCTCAGAATTTTATGCATTTTTAAGAATAAAAAATGTAATATTTTGTATTATTATTTATTGAAATGTAATCTTGAATAATTGTTTTAATAAAACATTTTATGCTTTCTCTTAAAGTAATATTAGTTGATAATTAAGTAAAATATGCCATAACTGAGTAAAGTAATTCAAAGCATATTCTTATTTTAAGGTGACAATTAGTGTGACAAATGAAAGTATCATTACTGTTATTATTTCATAGATATTTAGAAATTTTTAATGGTGTAGAAAATTGAAATACACTACTTATTTAATATTCAATTTTTAAAATTTAACAAATTGCTTTTTAAAAAAGTTATCTTTAAAATAATCAAACTATATATTATAGATTTGTGTTGTTACTTTATGGAATAATGTGTTAAAATAATTGGCATGATCAATTTTGTTTTAATAATAGACTTATCACAAAATTTTATTGAGCATGTAAATGCTGACAAAGATATAATTGGTATGATTAGCATAGATAATAATTGAATTTTGTACACTTATTTTTTTTAAATGTCTAGTAATTAAAAAAAGCTACATTTAATGTATAAAATAATGAAATGTGTAAAAATAAATATTTTTCATTTAAAGCTTTTTTCAAAAGTTTAAGTTTTTTAGCAAGTTCGCAACATCAGACGTGCTTACAAAATTATGTTCTACTTTAAAATAAACACGTAAAAGAGCATATTTTCTTTTAAGACAAAAATACGCGTTCAATATATTTTAATGGTTTGATATGTTGAATAAAATACGAATCGGTAAAAATATTTATAATACAATATTTATAAGTTTTTACAAAATTGTTACAAATTCAAAAGTTTTTTTATTAATAAGTAATCCTTTTTTTATCATTTATGAAATGAGTTATTGATTTTTTATTAATTTTATTAATTGTGATATACTCATTGTTATTAATAAATATACTTTTATGCAGATAAATCTATTAATTAAAGACCATTTATTGTAGCATTTCACATTATACATATATATTTCTTTAAAAACTTCTGAATTTCCAAGTTGTCATAATGCATGCTTTTCGCTGGGTTTTAAATCACATTAATCATTTTTACAAACTAGGTTGAATTTAAATGTTTTTTCTGATTGCAAGCTTTAAGATTTTTAATTTAAAAAACTTTTTTTATTTAAATAAAAAGAGAATCACCATAAATGTTATTTAAATAATGATTTCAATTATAAGTAAGGTCATGCTGTATAGTGTAAAAAATGTAAAAATTTATTGCATTTGAAGAATAAATCACAGACACTGTCACACAAAAGACATAGTAGTGGCTTTTCAAAGTTATTTTTACTAACAGTTATAGTGATGTGTTACCAAACGTCAAAAGTATCAAAAGTCAATTTGGCGTCTTAACCAATATTGTAACAGGAGTTTATAAATTAGAAATATATATTGTTGATTTAAGAAACAGTGATACATATGTCCATTAATTCAAGCGAACACTACTCACCAAAGTTGAAATGCCAAAAAGGAAATGGTATATGAATCTTGCTGTTTATCATCAATAGAATTGTCACCAAAGAAAGAATTTTTCATCTGTTTATGGAAACTGATGATATCAAAACACAGATATTTATTGGAGCTAGAAACCTAAATTATTTATCAGCATCATAAATTACATTTTCTTTCATATTTCTTAACACATGCTTTTAAATTCGTCAGCGCTAAAAATGTTTATTTGCGTACTTTCTTCAAGCATTTATCCAATTAAAATATAATTGAAATTCTTAGAAAAGAATGTGTATGGTTGTATTATAAACATGAATTTCTGACAAAACCATATTTTTTTTAACCATAATTAACCACATTAGCTATACGATTATATGATTGTTTATGAAAGTGAAATCTTAATTTTTTCAGCTCCGTTTCCACACTGCTCTTTTAAATGCTTTAAGTCTCAATCTCTTTTGCGGAGACAACGTATGATTTAAAAAAAAAGCTGGAATTAATTTATCTTAAATTAGTTTGGTGAACTGTTTTAAATATGTTTCAATTGATTTTGAGCCTTCTTTTTTCCTGCTGTTAATTTTTAGTGGTCTTTATCTGAAGTCGATATAAATAAATTCAAGTAAAGCAAAATTTGAAATTATGTTAAAATAGAATTATTTATAAAAGTTAATTAATTAAGCATAAAAAATTTGTTAGTTTGAGAAGTAGTAAATACTTTTAACATTCTTTGTTCTCGTTTGATTTTAAATTGTTGTTGCTAATCCTCTACATATCTGACATGTCAGATCAGTTCCAAGTGGTTGTTGACCACAAAAAGGTTGTAATAAAGGGATTCGATAGTATAATAGGCAAACACTGAATTATTGTAATAAGGTTGGTTGGTTGGTTGGTTTTATTGGCGCAAGGTCCAAGTAAGGACAAGCTGCGCCAGACACGAGTTGAAAATTATCATTTTATGCGACCCATTAAAATCTTAAAATTATGAAATGTTAAAACAAAATGTTGTTTAAAATGATATATGTATTTACAGAAATTAAGAAACTTGTGATTAAAATATATTTAAAAGTTGATATAATGGATAGAAATTAAAACGTGTGATTAAAATATTTCTAAATTTAGATAAAATGAATAAAATTAATTGCTTTTAAAAACGCAAACAGATTGCGATGGGGTGGTTCCCCTAGCAAGTCTTGTAAGTTTAAAATATCATTATTAAAAAATATGATGCGGAAACGGTTAAAATCTGGACACACAATTAAAATATGATGTACTGTGTATGGTTCATCACACGTTTCACACCAAGGATTTAAATCACTCAAGAAGAGATGTTTGTGGGTGAAACGCGTGTGACCAATACGAAGGCGAGTCAGTCTGACATCTACGCTTCGAACAGGTAAAACATGTAATGGGATGATAAATGAAAATATGGAATGGAGTTTGTTGCTGACTTGCATGTTCCAAGATTCCTGCCAAAGAGAATTTGTAAAATATTTTAAACCTTTTCTCACATCTATTGATGGAACTGAAGGAAGAATAGAAGTGGATGCAGACCTCGCAGCCGCATCAGCCTTCTCATTATCATCTATTCCTATGTGGTTTGGTATCCTGCAAAACAGTACCTCGAAACTATTTCGAGAGATTGAATCAAGCAGTTTGAAAATTTTGGACACACTGGATGGCAATTATAGTTACAATTTTTCAAAGCTTCTAAAACACTCCTACTCTTAGTATAGATGCAACATTTATGTACATCTTTAGTAATCACATACTGAAGTGCACGGTATATAGCCATGGCTTCAGCAGTGAAGATGGAGCAGGATTTGTAAAGGCTGTAACGGAAGGAGGTATTGTCAACATAAACTCCACAGCAAACGTGCCCCGCAGTTTTGGATCCATCAGTGTAGATGGGAGTGTATATAGCATACTGACATCGATGAGAAGCGTAAAGCTGTTGAAAAATAGCGGGAGTTGTGTCTGACTTTTTATAGTTTTCAAAGGCATTGAGTACTGTAATGCGTGGATCATACCAAGGAGGATGTACGAAAAAGTCTATAGACTCAATCCGGACATCACATAGGTCAGACAGCAAAAGGTAAGATTTAACACGTGCGAGAAAAGGTTGAATGCTTGATGGTCTAGCATTATATAATCTCTTAAGAGTGGCATTTGGAATCGTAGAATGTAAGGGATGATGAGGTGACGACATAATTTGTGAATAATAACTAAAAGACAGCTGCATCCGCCGCAGGTCTAATGGTAATTGTTGGCAGATTACATATAGACTCTGGACGGGTGAAGTGCGATATGCACCAGAGCATATCCTTAAAGCAGAGTGGTGAACAGTGTCCAATCTGCCTAAGACGGAAAATCTAGCTGATCCGTACGCAGCACAACCGTAGTCAATGCGAGATAAAATTACTGACTGGTAAATTCGAAAGAGTGATGTGCGATCTGCACCCCAAGATGTATTTGAAAGCACTTTGAGGATATTGAGCAGTCGCTGACATTTCTTCCGCAGTTGTAACACATGCGCAAGGAAAGTTAATTTCTTGTCGAAAATCATCCCAAGAAATTTTTTCTCATTGACCACAGGGATAGGTCTACCGCTTATGTGAAGTACAGGATCATGATGGAAACTAGTTTTCCTGCAGAAATGAACACAAGAACTCTTACTCGGAGATATGCTAAGGCCATTTTGTTCACACCAAGCAGTAAGATTATTTACAGCTGTTTGCAATTGTCTTTCAATTATATTCATGTTAGATACTTGATATGAAATTTACAAGTCGTCAACAAATAAATTACTATGAACAGAAGGTGGTAATTGATGAAGTATGTTGCTGATGAAAAGGTTAAAAATGGTCATGCTTAAAATGCGGCCTTGAGGAACATCCTCAGCTTCGATAAAAGTATTGGAAAGTGTATTTTCAATGCGCACTCTGAAAATCCGGAGGGCTAGAGAGTTCTTAATGAATATGGGAAGATTACCCTTAAAGCCAAGATGGTACATAGTACGGAGAATGCCATAGCACCACGTACGATCATATGCTTTCTCTATATCAAAGAAGATTGCAACAAGATGGTTTCTCCTTACAAAAGCATTTCGAATGTGGGATTCCAGATCTATTATATTATCAATAGCGGATCGACCATTTCGAAAGCCGCTTTGATGAGGAGGAATGCAATTATTCTTCTCTAAGTTGTACTTCTCTAAGTGAGAATAGCATTGACCATACGCTCAAAAGTTTCGCATAGGCAACTCGTAAGAGCTATTGGACGATAACTCATAGGGTCAGAGCAATCTTTGCCCGGTTTCAAAATAGGAATCACTATCACTTCTCTCCATGTTGTGGGGTAAGATTGTTCCGTCCAGATTCAATTAAACAATACAAGTATGTTCAATAATGAATCTGGATGTAAACGACGGAGCATTTGATAAGAGATTCCATCTGGTCCGGGACTGGTGTCGTTTGCCTGATATAAGGCAGTCTTCAACTCTGACATTCAAAAAGCACAATTGTACAATAGATTACAGCGATCAGAAAACCGTAGAGGAGTCCGCTCAGCTATTCGTTTAGACCTTTGAAAACTAGGACTATATGAATCTGAGCTGCACACGTTAGCAAAGGTTTCTCCGATGACATTGGCAATATCTACCGTTGAGGAATGCACAGCAGCTCCAGTTTTTAAAACAGGAATGCAATAATCCTGATAAATACCATTGGCTGCTTTAACTTTCCTCCACCATTTTTTTCTGGATGTAGATGAGGTAACTGAAGACACGTAACCCTTTAATTTAAGTGAGATTTTCTTTGACTCTGGCGTCTTACTCTACGAGCTTCAGCTTTGGCCTTTTTAAAAGCAATAAGGTTCTCCGTAGTTGGGTATCTTCGGAAAATATTCCATTGCTTCCTTTGTTTCTTGTAATATAGTCGGCACTCTTCATTCCACCAGGGTTTTATATGTTTGTGTGGAGTAGAGGAGCTTTTGGGGATAGCAACATCCGAAGCTTTGATTATTGTGTCAGCGACATATTTAACGGCATCATCAATCACATCTCTCTTAACTCTTGTTTCCGTAATTGTAGCCAATCGTGTGAAAAGAACCCAATCGGCTCGACTGTACACGTAATTAGGTGGCCTATGGGACGCATCATTACTTCCAGTCTGAGTCACGATAAGAGGGAAATGATCACTGTTGAAAAGATCATTTCCTACAGTAAAATTCAGTAACGGCAGAAGTGACGGGGAACAAATAGTTAAGTCAAGAGAGTGAAATGTCCTTGTAGGTTCATGGAAATAAGTCTTCTCGTCGGTATTTAGCAGACAAAGAGAGTTATCAGATATGAACTGCTCAATCTGACGACCGCGAGAATTCGTATCATCACTACCCCACAAAGGACTATGGCTGTTAAAATCGCCCAACAATAAAAATGGAGCTGGGAGTTGATCAGCTAAGTCATTTAGTTCCTCTGCTTGAATGATGTCATTTGGTGTTAAATAAAGGCTACAGATTGTAATAAGACATGTGGTATGAATTTGGATAGCAACAACCTGCAGTGCAGTGCGCAGCTGATGTGCTGTGCTAGGGCATCTGTTTGATGTGAAGATACAAATGCCACCGCTTGCAGTGGCACTACCATCATAATCTTTTCTGTAGCATTTAAATCCACGTATTTTAGAGGCAATATTGGGTTCAGGAATGTTTCCTGGAGAGCCACACATACAGGATTGTTGTAAGAGATGATGGATTTGATATCATCAATTCGAGGCCGGAAACTACGACAATTCCATGAAACAAAGGAAGCCATTTATGGAATATGAACGCCAACCATTATCCCTGTTGCTGATTGTCATCTCAGATGAATCTTCTAAGCTGAAATCATCATCTGAGGGATGTAGTTTAACAGCGTCTGCATCCAAGGCACGAAGGGCTTTCTTTGAAAGTGAGGAAGGTATTCGATGGCCTTCCATAGAGAGTTTTAGTTTTCTCGCTTTCAAGGCTTTTGATTTTGCCGTAATTTTGGTAAGAGTGGGAAGAGTGTTGTTCGTGTTCGTAATCTTTGAGGACAAACGAACTGAAGGACATGAGCCTGTTTCTGTTTGGGTACTACAAGACTTAGTGACCTTTTTAGTTGCAGGTTCATAGCCAACACGAACCACTGGAGTCCGTGAAGTTACTAAGCGTTGGGCCTCTGGATATGATATATTGTTTTTAATTTTCAATGTAGTAATTTCTCTTTCCAGCTGCCAAACTGGACAAGTTCGAGAATAAGAGGTATGATGACCTTGGCAATTGACGCAAACTTCTTTAGCATCGCAGGTAAGACTGTCATGGCCAACGACAGAACAACGGGCGCAAGTTAGTTTACCTCTGCAAGCTATTTTAGAATGCCCAAAACGTTGTCATTGGAAACATCTGAGAGGACTTGGAATATAAGGCGGAACAGAGCACCTCATATAAGCTACTTTAATATACTCAGGTAAGTCTGGTGTAGCGAATGTCAAAATAAGATGTTTTGTATTTAAGACAATACCATCTCTCTTGATCGTAATTCTTTTGACAGCACAGACTTTCTGGTTTTGTAGATTTTCAAGTATTTCTTCACTCGGAGTGTGGACCAAGTCCTCCGCAGAAATAACACTTCGAGAGAAATTTAAATTTCCGTGAGGCTCGACGGTAACAGCTATGTCATCTATTGTATTCAAACTTTGCATCAGGATGGACTGCTTTTCGGATGCAGTTTCGATCAATATGATACCACATCTTAGTTTTTTAATAGATTTTACTTCCCCAAGATTCGAAGTAATAGCCTTTTCAATAAGAAAAGGGGAAACAGATTCAAAAGAATCTCTAATTCTTTTTACAATAAAAAATTTTGCTCAGTATAAAATAATTTGTTGCTCCCGCGGGAGTGAGGAGAAAGTATTTTTCACGATAGGATTATACAAAATTCGGGGACCGACGGCACCACCCACCACGGAGTCCTACAAGGGTATGCAAATCAAATGCAACAGTGCTAGCCAGTCCCTGTACGCTCACAATACATCACTGAAGTGGTCTCCACCCTTAACGAGTCACCCAGTAGATGTACTGGTCACTTGATTCATAAAGCCGATTGATGTGCTGAGGACCACAACACACCTCCCGTTTACCTGAAGCAGAGGCCAAAGTAATGTGTTGGTCTCTGGGGGCCTCAATTACCCAGACACGGGTCTCCACGCACGGCAAACACGTGGGTGATTTAGTCCCCAAGAGTAGCTAATAGCGACAGAGTGGCGAAAGCTGCTCAAGGGGAGCCCCCAACCTCGCAAGAGGCAACCACATTGAGGGAGAAAAGGAAGAAAAAGCAAAAGGGAGAAGAGAAGAAAAGAAAGAAGAAGACAGATCACTGGGGTACCTCGGGATTGTGTCACCCGTGTTTACTCAAAGAAAGTAAAACTCCTGAGGGGTGAATTATTGTAATAAAAACAGAAACAGAACATATATATTTTTTATCAATCATATGGAACCAAGCAAAACCTCAATTAATTGAAAAATCTTATCTTACAACAGTTTAAGTCTAAAAGTTAAAAACCCGAATTTCTAAAATAGTCGGAAGCATTTACACAAATTAAGAACTTAATTACATTATAATGTAATCTAGTTACCTCTACATATTTTGTGTAGATTGACTGAATTTGAAAATGCAATGTCTGAAAACTCTATTTAGGAAGCTATTATTAGAGACCAAGACTTTTCATTAGCGTTCCAATGCATTTTCAAATAGTGGAAACAGAAGTGGTTACCGAATAGTTAGTTTCCTGGACAAGTTCAACATTCATGGGTTGGAATCTTACTTCAGGACTAAATGAGTCTAGATCTTACTTCAGGATTCAGACTCATTTAGGCACACTACTTCCAAGTGTGTGTGCCTAAATGAGTTTTAAAATGTAAGAAAAAAATAAACGTTTCTGTTCTCGAAGTAAACATAATTCAGAAATATTGTGTTCCTGAAAATAAGTGACTCAGTTCTAAAAGGATGGCTTAAAATGTTTACAGGTAACTGAAAGCAGTATTAATTGTCTTTGAAAATATTTACGAACATTTGAATTGAAATTTCAAAAATGATCTTTATTTCAAGTAAACCGAGACCTATATTCTGATATAAGTTTCGATGTGCAGCCATTCTCAATTCAATCTCTTAGACCAAATAATGAAAGACGAGCAGACATTCCCAATTTCTAGAAATCTATATTAAGCGACTTGCTATTTTCGGAGTATTTGTTAAAACCCAAAACTTGTAATACTTGCTTTTTGATACAGTACATCACAAAACATCGATTATAAAAGTCATCCAAAAATGTTTTTTTTTAAGAATAAAAAAATAGTAAATTTTATTAATTTTTAATATGATGGAATATAATAAGAAAAGGTTTGCAGTATTGTATGCATTTTATTTCTGCTTTCAGCAGTTTTCTAAAGGAGTTTTAACGGATGGAAAGAACAAAGTCTTCTTTTTAAAGCAGACATTATAAATAGTGTGTGCTGCCTAATATAAGCAACTTTGTATGTAATATAAGTACTACCTATATTTAATTAAGGTGTTTATTATTCAACTAATTTTACTTTAATTATTTAGTTAAATAATCACTTGAAATTAATATTAATTTCAAGTGTACTGTAGACAATGAAAAGCTTATCTACCATGTAACTGAGCTAGAATTCAACAGGCTGAGGAAAGTTACATTCTGTGATGCAGTTCTTTTGACACATCGTCGCACAAAAATTCGAACGTCAGAAAAAAATAACGGTCTTGCTTACACAAATGTTCTGAACTCGGCTTATGATATGTTAGAATTTAGCTGTGTTTGAAAAAGAGAAATTTCAGACTGCATTTTGCTTAATTTAAATACTATCTTGTTTTTATGACAGCGGAGAAAAAAAATTTCTCCGAATTTTAGTGAATGAAAAAGTATCCATATCTTTTATCTTAGACTAAAATGTATCCAAAAAAAAAAAAAAAAACAACATAGAATTGAAATTCATCAAAAGGACATCAATTATTTTAAATTTTTTAATGAATTTAATATTACTATTTTTTAAAATAAAGTTTGTAATTATGGAATTCCATTGAAAACATTTCTCACTTTCGAATTAAGAATCTTTTGATGAATGTTAACAACATTTTTTCGTTATTTGGTTTTCTTCAATTAAAGAAAAAAATCTGGGAATTACATTACGCGTATAATTTATCTGCACTTACATAACTATTTATTTAGAATTTACTTGCTATTATTTGACTTGCTATTGCTTGCTATTATCTAGTTGGTTTTTTGTGATTTAAGTGAAAACTAATTGATTTTTTACAAAATTAATATTTTTTATGTAAATTTTTAATTAAATGACTTTTTTTATTAATGAGATATTTAATGGTTGCTGCTTTAATTAAAGTTTTAGGCTTGTTGTCTAAATATTGCTTATTTCAACAATGATTCCATTGTTGAGCAGAGAAATTACAGTGTTAATTATTATTTTTCAGATTTTGAATGCATTATTCTTATCCCTTGTTTAAAATGATTTTTGGCACGTATTCTTAGATTTATAAAAATCATTTATGCTCTTACTAAAAGTCTAGATCAAGGTATGCTAAGAAATGTTTAGCCGTAATCACACTTAATCTTAAGAATCCTAATCTAATTCTAATTAGAGAAAAAAAAATTTGTAAAAGTTTACGTTAGATACCCCTTGATATTTTGAGGATTTTTTTGATAACAAGCAGTCAACAAAATCCCAATTCTAAAATTACGTTAGTTAAAACGCTGAAAATGTAAGAGTTACCAAAATGATAAAATTTTATCCTCAACAAATAATTTCAGCTTAGACATAAAATTAACTGGTAACTTTATTTCTCTCAATAACCAATAAGATATAATTAAACATTTTAAGCACAATCTGAATAATTTAAAGTTTAGTTACCAATAATGATAACCTAAAGACCATCTTATTGTTTATTCACGAATTAATAATTTAACAGTTACCACTTTGATTTAAGTAAAGATAGTATTAATAACTACTGAATATTTTATCTATGTAAGGTACTTTCTGGAGCACGTTAAATTAGATCAAAATATCAAATCTGTTTTTCTTCAGTTTAAGCCAAAATGTTATTTGAGATTATCTTGAATAAAATTAATTCGGAATTTAAGTTTTTTGGAATTAATTTGTGAATCATTTAAGCATGCCTGAGTTTTAACTATTATTCAAGTTGTATATTTCTTGAAAAATTGCCTGGAAATAAATTATTATTTTTCCTTAAGATTTTTTTGCCAAACTAAAGTAATATTTCTTAAAATATGCAAAGACAAAATTATTTTCTTTATCAAGATTCTTTGTCATTTTAAACGTTTAATCTGTGTTTTAAATTATCAGATTAGAATTAGTTAAATACATTAGGTGAAAATGAATTTAATAATAGCTTAGTTACACAAAGGATAAAAGTTGAATTTAATGATAATAGTGTTTATAACATATAATGTCAGAAAAATATAAATATATATTAAAATATATAATATACCAAACTTCTCAGAAATGTAGTGTTATATGCTGACCACACAGTTACTTAAAGTGCAGATGCTTCTAATGAGGCATATTAGAAAATATAATTTCTGAACTTTATAAAGTTGCTTACAATACATAATAAACAAGTTATTTTTAAAGTTGTTTAAAAAACTTGCTTTAATTGAAATAAACTTTGTATACCAAGATTATTACAAAAATATTTATAAATTGGATTATGTTCAGATATAAATGACTTGCAAGGAAAACATTTCTTAACAAAGAAATCAAAAATTCAGGTGGAAAATTTCATTAAACATAAATATCCTTACATTTAATTTACAAGTAAAACATACTTCCTTAAAATAAAAGATTGATTATTCTAATGGTAATATCAAAATACATATTGTATGCATTTAATAAATAAAAGAAGTTAGGAAAATGATTTTACTTGTTAACATTTTACTTTTCAGAATAAAATTAAATAGTTACAATAAATGTACCTTACATTAAATATTACTTCAGAAAACTGTTGAAAATAAATAGTCTTTACTGATTAATGAAAATATAGAAAATCAAAAAATGAACCAATTTCTCCTTTGAATTCCTTTTTTTGTAAGTTAACAGGAGCATTAAACATTAACTTGCATCCAAATACATTAAAAATACTTAAAGAAATATTAAGTAAGTTCTAATTAATATATTAAGAACACCAGAATGAATTAACATAAATTTATAAATAATTTACATTTTGAAACTTAATAAATGCATAAAATCTTAATATCATGTTTTATCTGCAGATATCTTGTAACACTTATACAATATTAAAATATAAATTTTAATATGTAGTTTAAAAAAAATCTGTTTAAAAATTATATTTTTAATTAACACTGAGTTAAAACTATATTTTGGCCTCAGTCAATTGTTAGATATAAAAATTAAAAATTATTAACTCCTAATATTTTATCGTAACGTGCCTTATATCAACACGCATTGTTAGTTCTATTTCAGTGAAATTGATAAATCAAACAATCAAGGTTGAAATAATATTGAGAAAATTGTCACTTTTCGTTTGAATTAAATACTTAATTTCCCTTGGATACTGCTATATTTCTCCTAAAGTCATGAATTTCCTTCTTGAGGTTGGTGGTTAATTAGACACAATTCATCATACAATAGTCTAAGCATAAGATTGAAACTTCGCAGCCAAACATCAATAAAATTTATTTCTTCTTAATGAGTATCACTCATAGATCTCATATTTAAATAGGTATATATAAATAAATCCATTATTCTTCCAAACAGGTAGGCATTTATAGTGTTCATAGCATAGTAGGCACGATCTAGCAATATCAGTCTTTCATAACTTTCGTCTAGATTCAGATAATCAATTTCATCTTGGTGATTGGAAGAAGCAAGTTCATCACTGAATAAATTGAGAAGTCTACAATTTTTATGGTATTCTGTGAACCATCTTAAAATAATGACTCGATCTGGGGAAAAAAACCTGTTATATCTCATCCGAAGGAGGCGGTTAGTGAATATTCTAGGCCGTGCTTCCGTATTTTCTTGATCTTCATTCCCTTCTTCATCTCCATCTCGATTATTATTCTCTTCTCGATTTTCTACTCCATCTTCATGATTATCAATTGCCCCTGGCATGACTGAAAAGCTAAAAGTTCGACTTAAAATAATGAATGATTGAGGCTATTTTCTTGCTATTCCCATACATCAGAACACGTACTGTAAAATATTCGTTTTGTACAAATATTAACCATGTAACAATGTAATTTTATAATAATGCGCAGTGAATAGATCAGAACACATACAGAAAAAAAGAACGCATACATTATATTTTATCCCTACTGGTAGATTGATAGGTTACTGAAAACTTTTTTAATATTTTTGTGACTATTTACTTCTGCTGATTGAAGTTGCTAAGAATAATCTAATGAATTGCAGCTCTATTTGATGTTAAAATGACCAGGTTAACACCTGAGATAGCACCTTTATCATCGTTCTGCTGAATTAAGGTTATTGAACTTTACCGAACTTTCTAAAAGTACAGGATTTTTAATAATGTAACAGCATTTGTCTTGATCACACTAATTGAACTTGTAATAATTCTGAAGAATTATTTTTTTACACCTTATTTTTAAATTACACTGGTGTGCAAAACTTCAGCAACAGGTGGTTTTTCTGCCATAACTCAGCAAGAAATCATCAGAAACTCAGCATGAAATTCAGACATGAGGCACATCATTTTGTACTTTTAAGTACAAAATGATGTGACGAAAGTATAGTTGCACAAAAATGAATACAATGCATACAGCATAGAATCAAACAAAAATAGTCTTTATTGAGCTCACAGTATCCCTGCACAAGATAATCTGTCAAAAGAGGAACAATAACAAACAGATGTTCCTTAGTATGGGATATGCCCTCTCCTTACTGCAAAGTTGCTTCGCACCGTCTTTCCATAATTAACTCAGCACCAGATTGTCCAGCAGTTCTTGCGGTAAGAATGCCCATTTCTCAATCAGCATCTGTTTCAGTTGCTGTGAGTTCCCCGGGGGATGCAATCATACCGCAATGTCACATGTACTGTAGATTGTTTTATAGCTTCCATTCAGAGTATAATCTAATTTGTATGTAGGGTTAAGACAAGGTGTCAAAATATATAAATGTTAAAAAAAAGTAAAATCTTCGAAGATATTACACAAGAATTCAGTAGAATTCTCAGTTTTAATGAATGGCTTATTATACAAGTTAAGCCTATCATTTGGAAATTTGTTTCTAAAATGTTTAATTGAAATTAAACTTTGGCTATCGTATTTATTACAAACATGAATACATTAAGTATTTGGTGGATATAAATGACGTAGAAAATAAATACGTCTTAAAAAAAGTATAAATTAAAGTATAAAACCTTTAATTACTTAGCTGTTTTATTGAAAAGAACTAATTTTGTAATTAATTTACAAGTCAAATGTACTTGATTAAATTGCAAGATTGATTATCTATTCACAAATATAAAATGACTTAAATTGTCATGCATTTAAAATGATTTTTCCAATTCTTTATTCGTATTACCCATAATCTTGCAAAGCAATAAAATTAAGACATTTGCAATGACTGCCTTTATATAAAATATTAAATCAGAAAGAGCTCTAAGTACCAGATATTGATTAATAAATATTGAAAAAATTGAAAAATCAACAAATTTGTTTTGGAATCTTTACTTTTGACGTCAACAGAAGCATTAAAACATTGCCTCTAAATAATTTAAACGTACTAAGACAAATACTAAAGAAATTTTAATGATTAAAATATTAAGAACACGAGAGCAAAATAACTTAATTTATAAATAATATAAATTTTAAAATTTAATGAATTATAAAAATTTTAAAAACATAGTTTATCTACAGA
Organism: Latrodectus geometricus; assembly: GCA_026290005.1. Classification (NCBI taxonomy): domain Eukaryota; kingdom Metazoa; phylum Arthropoda; class Arachnida; order Araneae; family Theridiidae; genus Latrodectus; species Latrodectus geometricus. Next base: position 4,152 of record JAPDSC010091578.1, on the reverse strand, counting down.
TATCTTCCATTACTTAATATTTTAAAATTTAACTTTTAAAAATTAGATTTGTAACTAACATTGTGTTAGAAGTATACTTAAGCTCACAGGCAACTGCCGGAAATTAAAATTAACGGATGGGGAGGATCTGGGTTCGAATCCCGGCTCGGGCATGGATGCACTTTCTCTTTCTCTCTCTGTGTTTCTTGTCCTTTCCTCAGATGATGGATGGATGTGGCCCGCCCTATAAACGGGTTTGTTGAGGTGTGGCATGGGTGATGCTACTCGTAACTCCATGACTTGGTTCACAGGTGCCCACCGGGTAAAGATAAAATGAGTAGCAGTTTTCGGCCTTGTTGCGGCAAATGGATTATTTACTTAAGTGTGCCTGCCCTTAGAAAAAAAACTCTTAAAATTTGATAGTAACGAGTTATAGCTGAACAAGCATTGTTAGTTTCATTTTAGTGAATTTGTCAAATTAACAAATCCAGTTTGAAACAATATTAATAAAATTGCCACTTTCTATTTCAATAAACTACTTATGCTCCAAAGATTATAATCTGTATCTTATAAATTCGTGAGTGATATTTTTGAAATTGGAAGTGAATGCGTTATAAATATATCACATTTTTCTTAAGCAATTAATATATCTTCGCAACGAAATATCAATGAAACTGATTTCTTTTGACGAGTATTTCTTATGGATTTTGAATTTAAATAGGCATATCTAAATAAATCCACCATTATTCTAAATATAGTCGCAATTATCACTGGCATTAAATTGCATACATGTGACAGCAATTAAAGGTTTTTATAACATTTTCCAAGATATAAGCAATCAACATATAAATCTGTAACTATAGTGAGGGCAGTCATAAATGAATCGAGATATTTGCAACTTTTTACGGATATTCTGAATCATTTTAAAATAAGGTCTCGATCTTGCGAAATCATCAACTTGTGTCATTTTCTAATGACAGGGTACACCATTATTCTATGCTGTGCTACCAAATATCCCCGATTTTTAGCCTCTTCTTCTTGATCTTCATCTTTTATTTGTTATTTATCCCCTTCTCGATCATCATCTCTATTGTCTTCTGGAACATCTTGATCATAACGCACTCGTTGCATGACTGGTAAACTAAAATCTAGGCTAAAAATAATGAATTGTTAATGATATTTTCTAGCTACTCACAAGCAGCAAAATTAAAGCAATAATATATTCGTTTTCTACAAATCTGGCAGAAGTACAATTAATTCATTATATAAAGGTAACATGGCATATGAGGTAAAAATATGAAAATTTTTTGTAATATAGAAAGAACACATACTGTATAGTTTAATTTTACTGAAAGGTTGACAGGTCATTAAAGATATTTCATGCCACCTATTTCTGACAATTAAAGCAGCTAAATATAAGGAATTGCAATTTTAGGTGCTGTTAAACTGACTAGGTTAGCACATGAGTCAGCACGTTTATCCTCGTCCTGCTTGAGCAAAAGAGATTTAACGAACTTTTTAAACATAATTGGTATACAGAACTCTGATAGCGTAGAGTTCAGACATTTGGTCTATAATTAAAATTTTATGTAACAATTTTATCCTTTTTTTCAGTGTTTGCAATTATTTAGCATTCCTATTAAAACTTAAGGTCAGATTAACTTAAAGTCAGCATGGACTACAATGTCAGATATTAAATATTATTGATCCAAATTTTTATAAGTTCTAATATTTTTACGTAATTTTTTTATCAGTTCTAATAAGTTCTTATACGCTTAATACAATAATAAGTTTCTCCATTTATTTATAGAGCCAAATAAATGGAATTCCATTAATATGTAAATATGGTGTTACTATACTTCCCTCCTTACATGAAACATACAATTTAATAACAATACTCTTAAACTGAATTCAAAATAATTTGCTGATCATTCAAAGTAAGTTGCCGATCGTTTCTAAACCTACTAGAAAAAGAACTTCATTGATTTCTAAACACTGGAAGCACATGGGGGATGATTGAGGTATTACGTATATTGTAATTTTCATTTGCATATTAGATGATAAAATTTTATTTAGTAGTTTGGAACTCATCTGATTGAATTGTTTAAATTCATTCGGGAAACATTCAAAAACTCCATATCCTTCTAATATTTAAAGAAATCTTGACTGTCTATATACGTTTTGATTGGAACATCTATTGATATAAGTAGATCAGAAACAGAACTGAATCCTTTTTTCCCCAAAACTATAAATTCCATGCTTCAACAAAGAAAGAACACACATATATTAGAGATCATTATTATCTATACATAAAATATTATCCGATATTTTGCATTAATGTTAGAAATGTTTGCATCAATGTTAGTTGCTCAAATATTAGAAAACAACTTGCTTATTTAGACATTTAACAACGGGTTGAGCAACGGGGGAACGATGCTTACCCAATCAGGACTTATTGAAAGGGTATCACTATATCCTCTAAATATCTTATCCAACAAATTATAAATAAATAAACGGTAAATATCTTTCCCAACAAAAAATCACATACATTGTAAGTCTATATAAGTTTAAAACTGTCATTGTTTGATGTCCCACTATAAGCATTGCATGACAATAGCATAACCTCAAGTGTGGATTTTCTGTCCTGACCATTATTTAAAATTATAAAAAGCTGAAAGTATTTAGGGGTACTCAGTTGAGTAAATGAATAGCCAGAATATTCCAAATTGTTGTATTTGGACTCTACATTACTCGCATAAATTACCAAAAAGTCTCTTCGACTGTTAAATTAATGGTCTATGAAATTAAAAATAAAATCGTAAAATCTTTTGTTAATATTTCATTTTGTAGGTCATTATTTGATTGTCACAGCCACGACAATAAATCCCCAAATAGTAATAATAATAAAGTCAGTGAATGTTAAACGAAAAACAACCTCAAACAAATTCGACATCTATCTGCATTATTTGACGGAACGGTATAGTACTATAGGACTTCTTTTAAGTTTAAACAGTGTAAAAAAGTTGAAAACTTATTTGCTAAATAAGAAAACATCGTTCGTTTCCAAAAAACATTTATTATTGTTTCAAAATCGATATGTGTAGAAGGGCAAGAAATATGTGAATGAAAGTGTGGCATTGCAAAGAGAACAATATTAAATATAAAGGAGAATTTAAGGTACAGCTTGTCATCATCTAAAGTCACATCTTGTGGAAATCACAGGAGAATGATGTCTTTCAAAGTATAAAATTCCAATAGCTGAGCTATGAAAGCCAACTCTATAAGAGAGTATAATCGCTGCATCTTTTTTGATAGAGTGGTTAATGAAAAACCATTACGCACTTTTTTCAATTATTGAATGACTTGTAAAATAAGTTTAAATTCCTTATACTTATTACATAGGACTCATCGTGGCTCAGTGGTATGACAGTTCGTTTTGGAACATACGACTCCGGACGGGATCGTAGTCTGTTGATCAACGGAAAATAGATGCTGAGCTTCTATATTCTTCATATACATCTATCGCTATGGGTACTTCAAAATCCCCGGGTTTTCTCCCTTGCAACACATAACACCTCACACTATAAGTAAAGTCTTCCAAAAAGGCAATTTATTCGGTGTATAATAAAATACATTATAACAGCCTTCGTCCGTTGTCCAGCAAACTACACTGTTTTAAACGATGCTTTTTTGAAGAAATTTCCATCATAATTATTTTTAAAATTATTGCATTTCAAATTATAATTGTTCGAGACCTCTATTATGCAATTTTAAAGTGTAAGATTTCCATTACATCCCCTAATAATTTGAGATATAGTTCGTAATTTTTCTGGTATCAAAAATTAAAGTAAGGATAAAATATTTTATGATATAGAAACAAGAGAGGGAGACAGAGAGAGAGAGAAAGTTCCTTATTTAATTTTTTATTTGCTTCCGGAAATGAATATTATATATCATTAAGAGTGTTCCGATCATAAGGTTATTATAAGAATGTTTTATTTAAAAAAATTTAAGCTCTTAATTAAAAATTTATGTCCTATATTCCATGAATAAAATTTTCATTCACGATTTTCAGACAGCAGACCGACAGTTGACGCGTGTTCTTTTATCAGACTGTGAAATTAAGATAATTCAGAGAACATTTCCTTCCTATTAATAATAGTGACATCGTTT
>JAPDSC010091572.1:0-12207 GCA_026290005.1 Latrodectus geometricus | reverse complement strand
TATATATATATATATATATATATATATATATATATATATATATAAGGTTGATGAAAAAGAAATCCATTATTTTTATGTGAACTTTCTGTAACTTCTTTTGGATTCACTTTGTAAAAAGGTTTAAAACAGCTTTCATGTAGATTTTTAGGTCTTGCGCATTGCGACTGCTGACATGTTGTTAACTTCGATCATTTTTGATATTTTTATAGACATTTTCGACGATGCTGTATCCACATGCGAGGTGCATCTCTAACATCAAAAATACCCGAACGGAATCGACAAAACAAAAATTGTACGTAACTGGTTGTTACAGTCTTATATAGGACGATAAACACCTTTCACAATTTTAGCCACCCAGCTATCTTTTTCGCCGTTACAAGAGAAAAACGAAAATGTATCGAATTTTCTGTTTGTTGTCTTCCATTTTTAAAACCTTGTACTCGTAACTGAATTAATCAAACAAAAAATCGCAAGAGGATATTTTATTGTGAAATGTCACCTTTCCAACGAGCATAAATCTGAAATTGTTTGATAGATACCTCACGAGATATCGAACACTACAGACGTCTACCGAAAAAATAATGGGTTACTTTTTCCTCAAACTAATATTTTGAATCACTGTTTTGCAAAGGGAAAAAAAAAGCCTTTTAATCAAAAAAATAAGGTTGAGTTGGTGTGCATTTTGTACATCAGATTAAATTGATTAGGACAAACAGTTTAAAGCAATTTTGAATCACAACAAATATTTAAATCTGATGTGGGAGTTTTACCTATGAACTGTTGAACTGAAGGCCCTAATTTTAATTAAAGAAATTGCATTTTTTAGAATGAGGAAATGGCCTTACACAAACAATGTAAAATACCTTGAAAAAAGTATTAAATGTTCTTCTGGGTTTAACTCTTGAAAGTCTTGTTTAAAAGTATTGTAACATTTCTTTTAAAACATTTTCATAGTTTAAATTTTGAATGATTAACTAAAACACAACTATGCACTCACCAAACTTGATAACAAAATAACACAACTTATTAGAAAAATTTGAGCTTTAAAAGAAAATATTCTGCATTATGAAATATTACATTAAATTGCAACAAGATATTACATTCTTTAAAATAAAAACATTCATTAGTCACAATAATATACAAAAATAAATACCTAAACATGCAAAACCAGCAGCAGAAGAAGCTAATCCAGCAGCTGTAGGAAAGTTATTTTCTGAACATATATGGAGATGATATTGCACTAATTTCTGATTTCTGCCTCGTTTCTTTACTTGAAAAAGTAATAAAATAATTTTAAATTACATCAAAGAGATTCATTTTTGCATAAAATATGATATTTACAGAAAATAATTATTTGCTTACATAATTAACTTTTAAATTTAAATATGCTAAATATAATTAAAGAACCTAAAATATTTAAAATATAAGAGACTGTTTTAGAAAAATATATTTTAAATAGAGTTTGAGAAAATTAAAGGGGATATATATTTTATCATGTCAACATTTCTATGAAAATATATCTCGCCAAATTTGGAGATTTAGTGACAATAGTGCAGTTTAGTGACGGCATTCATGTTCTGTATGTTTTATTGTTTAAGCACATACGTTATATTTTTTATTTTTAGAGCATGGAAATTATAATTTATGATTAAAGACTGGAATAGAAATTGAAAATAAATTTATTTATTTATTTCAATGAATAGATAAGTTGATTGCTATTTTTTTATATTTTGAAAAAAAAAAAAAACTTCAAGATTTGGCAACATATTTTGTAATTGAAAATGATTGACGATATAATATGTAACTATTGAAACTAAAAAATAAAATTTTATAACCGTAAACTGTAATTTAATATTTTTAATAAATTTTCATAAAAATAGCATAATGTCATATAATAATTTAGATATAATGATATGCAATTTTTTAAAATTAAATTACAAGAAAATTTATTTATTTGATGAATTGTAATAGTTTAAATAAAAAAAAGCACTTATATTGTATGTAAAATATTTTATGCACAAACTAAAATCAATATTTTCAATAAAAAATTACACAAAGAAAATCCTGTTTGAACTGAATATTTCATAATAAAATGGATGAGCTTACTTTCCCTAATGCAATTTTGAATTCGAATATTTGATAAATCTTGCTCCCTGGAATAGAAACATTTTTTAAAATTAAAAATAATTAAATTTAAGTAAACAATGATATTTATATACAAAATTAATAAATATTAAAATAAAAATAATAGTTGACAATTAACTGTTATTTATTCCTATTAATTATCAGATGATATTTAAGTAAAATTAGATAATTAATAATCAAAAGTAAATTTTTAAAAGTTGTCCATAAAACTGATTTTGTATTTATTAATAGCATGTGACAGTTAAACTTTTATTTTAAGGTGGATGCCACTGCTTTATTAATTAAAATCTGAGTTTTCCTAAAAATATATGTTATTTATATAATTGATTTAGATTTATGGTGCTGTTGTTAATACCTGTTCAGTATTCTTATATATGGTGTAAAAGGTTGGTGTTCTTTTCATTAATTGAAAAAAAATAGTAATTAATTTTGTATACAATATTGATTTTTATAGTTATTTTATATTTGTTTTGTAATATGTAAACTTTGTAAGTTTGTTGTAATATCAAATTAGTTTCTAGTATTTAATTTTGAAATATTCCTGTAGTAAGTAATTATAATAAGATATTCGAAATTTCGATTTTTGAAATAAAAAATAGCAGAAGATTGCAATTTTTAAAGTTGTAATTTAAGTGCAATTAGGAATTTAAAAACTGGATATTGTGCTAAGCCACATAATTTTGATTGGCGAGATAATTGTGACTCTTGGAGGGAAAATTGGAAACTGTGCCCAACCTATTAGGTAATCCTACAATCTATAATTGTAGGATTTTACAACAATTGCATACACATTTCCAAATATTAATGAATACTACATATGCAATAGCTATAAAGCATAATATGAAGCATTTCCTAATGAAATATTTTGTAACAATATTTTTGGTTTGGATTTTAAACTAAAGAGACCAAAAATAAAAAATAATATTCATTATAAAATCTAAAAATATAAATCCTAACAACTTATGTAAAACATTTTTCAGTATAAGCAAATAATTTTGTTAAAAAGAAAAATAATAATCTCATTAAGAACATTCAAGTTGAATCAAATGTCAAATTTGATTTCCTTCAAATCTTTAAACTTTTAATTAATTATTGTATTCATTACACATACAAACTAGTTAAAACACTATATACAAAATTAACTCTTACAAACTAAAAAATAAATAAAATAAAATAAAATAAATAAATAAAAAAAATAAAAAAAAATAATGCAAGCTATTTTTAGGAATTTCATTTAAAGTTTATTTTTGGACAAGATTAGATAAATGTATTTATTGTTCAATAATTGTAATTAAACAAAGTTAAATACCGAATCAGAAATATATCAAATAAAAGAAAGAGCTCCAATCTATCATACATTTGAAAATTTTTAAAACATTTTTTATTCTAAAGCATATGAAACAAAGTTAAAAATTAATAAAATAAGAAATTTAATTTAAATATTTTTTGGATCTTCACATATATATCTCAATAATTAACAAGTAATATATGCTACTTAAAAATTATATTTTGATAATTTAATAGCATACACACAAATTATTAGAAAATTTTTTAAAAGAAAATAAGAAATTCATTTCAAAGAATATTATAAAAATTTTATAATATACTTTATTTATTTCTGTTTTAATTTTTATATATACTATATTTATTTCTGTTTAAATAATGTTTTTAAATTCAATTTTAATTTTAAAATAAATTACTTCTTTCATCTATCGATGTTAATCTGAAACAATATGAAATGTATAATTCCACTAATTATATAAAACTCTATCAATAGAGAGTTGCAATAATATACTAGAAAATAAAATTTTCATTTTAAGGCCAATTTTAATAAAACATAATTTTAAAAAGCATTTCCTACTTTAATATTCATCTAATTAGGGCAAATATCAAGTTATTCATTTTCATTTTTATAATGCACTAAATTAAAAAAAAAAAAAAAAAAACATTTAATTAGTCTGTGTGTGTGGGGCTTAAAGATAACCTAAATGCAGAAATTGGTTTGTTTGGTATACAGTATATGATTATTTTTGGCATTCAGAGGCTAACTGGACTGAGACCTACAACTTACAAAGGATTTTGAACCATTGCAAACATCTATGCCTGTGAACTGCTGAATTAAAGGTCAAGGTGATACCATTCAAGTGCTAGCTCAACTAATCACACAATGCATCATGCACATAACATGTATTGCATTTAGATACATTTATATAATTACTTCTTGAAAAGTATGATACAAGAATAATTAAAATTACAAAAAAATAAAGAAAAAAATTCTGAATAAACATTACAAAAGTTGATACTTATAAAACTCACTTTCCGTTTAACCAAAATTTATCTTCTTTAAAGTCTTTAGAACATGCAACTGTTGTCTTGGCACACATCTGTAATATATAAAATATACAATAATAAATCATTTAAAATTAATGAATCAGTATTTAGAACCATTTTACATATTATTCCATCTTAATAATTTTCATTTGCAGAAAAATATATAAGACAGTAAATTTTATGGAATAAGATTAAATTTTAAAGTGCCAATCATAAAATAGATTTTTTACAAATTACAAAGTATTATAACATATAATCTAGAAATACAATATAAGGATAAAACCAAAAAAGTTAGGGACATTTTAGAAAATAATGCTGGTCCAAAAGATATTTGATAATAAGCTATAATTAAAAATTATAATTTCACGAAAAATAATTATTAAAAAGAAATGGAATACTAAATCTTTTCTAGTCTTATATTTCATAAATCTACATTAAGATTTCAAAAGTTCAAATTTAGTGCCTTTTTCTTTAATTAAAAACTGAAGTAAAAACTTTATTAAAAAAAACCTATTGAAAAACTAAAACATCATTTTATAAAATAATTTGTGAATTATTTTTCCTTTGATACATGTGTATACAAAAATTTTCTTTCATCTTTATTTAAATTATGATGTTGAATGAATATTTAAATATCTAATGATTACAAGCCAATTTAGAACTGAAACATGACATTGAATAAGGTATAGTTTAATAAAATATTTAAATATATTATGTAAGACTTCTAAATACTGAAGCTAAAAGTAATGGGCATTGTACAAAATTTTACAATACGATGAATTAGAACAATATTAATAAATTGATCAAAACAAAACTTTCTAAAAAAATTTTCCTGTAATAAATAATCTCAGTCAAAACTTTTTGAAATATCTTCCCAAAATATCTAATTCAAATAAAATTTATCACACACACACACAAAAGTCAAATAGCAATTATAATTATTGTTTTTCTTTAAGAAAGAAAAATAACATAATACATAAAATACTATTATTTTATTTTGCAGCATTTTTCCTTAACAGTTTAATAATTCGATTATAATTAAATAAGTATTAAAAAAATTTTTTCCACATTTTTCTTATCTACTTCAAACTTAAAAGCTTATATTTTATAATTTTATTGCAACAAATTTTTAAAATTATGACTATATTATAGGAGCTTATTAAGACATATAAATATTTTGAATGAAACAATAATTTGATAACTCAACAACACAATATTATAATATTTTTAAATGTCTTTCAACAGTTAATAAAATAATATAAAAATTACATATTAAAATATTTAAAAGAAAATACTAATTTCAATAAATTCCCTGTAAATTATATTTTTGTATTTTTTATATGTCATTGATAGAAATTGAGATTAGCTTTGATAACCAGTAATTCTATTCCAAAATATATTTTATCACTACAAAAAAATACAAGTTTAAAATTAATAGACACACAATACAACTTTTAAGATATACTTTGTGAAAGGTACAAAATAATAAATAATAAGCCAATTTCATTTTAGGTAATATATAAATCCCATATTATATTATAGTAAATAAGGCATGATAAAAATTTTGACACATTGTCATTAATTGCTTAGTCACACTAAAAAAAAATATTGTGATACAATTTTTCCTCTGGAATTTATAAAAAATTCTAAAAAATTGGAAACTACCTTATACATTTAGTATAAAACATTAACTATCTGTCAGCAATCAAAAAGCTGGACTGAGCATAATACTGAGTAGCTTTTCAGAAAAATAATCTGTGATCTTTATCTGGAAGAAATGCATATTTTTTCCAAACAAATGCCCTTATTTATTGTTTTTAAAGTAGTCTCCAATTTAATTTAGAAATAGTTGGAAAATATAATAGTGATAAGATTTTTTCGATATACTTGAATAATGTTAATGCAAACAAACAATAATTGCTAAATGACAAACTATGAATAAAATACAAAGAAAAACCTTCATGATGAAACATATTTAAGTTCTTCCAATATTGTTAAATAAATAACAAATGACAGACATGCATACTCAAGAAATATTTGATAAATGAAAACATATTTTTGTATTCACTTTGGTGACACCATTCTAAATTTTAGATGCAATACAATCCTTTTGGTGTATTTTTGAGTTTTTAGCAGTTAAATGTTTTGCCAAGTTAGCGTAATTGTTAGATTATAGTTTCTTTCTAAATTAACCATTAAACATAGTTTACTTCTAAATAAGTAATTAACTATCATAATAAGGTACAAATAAAATTATGAAATGAGATTTTTGAAAAAAGAAAGGAAAATAAAATTTATGTGAACTATCCTAAAAAGTTCTTATTAAGATGTGTAGTTAAAACAATGTTCTAAGCTGCCACACAATGGTATTTAAGCTAAGGTTGCTATAATGCAATGCTGTTCATTATACTTAATATTCTTGATAAAAATTCCAGAAATACATACAATTTTCATTTTATAATTACAAATTAAATCAAAAACAAAAAATACTGTGTGTAAATATCAATCCGAACAGATTAACTTTTTCATCTACATTATCATAACAAAAGACTAAGAGCTAATGCTTCAGCCTGGATTTAAAAAAAAATAATAATAATAATAATAATAAAAAAAAAATTAAGCACAACTCATATAATCCTTTTAGAACATTTTTGAATTTGGTGAACTTTTTGGCTGATTTTACTGTCTTTCTGGCAATCCAAAATGGCTAAATTACTGTCCCAGAATGGATTCATTTATTGATTCCATTATGTATTCCAATGCGAGCGATTCTTTTGTAGTTTTAATAACACTTGAAGATTGTGCTTTGGTATATTTTTCTTTTTGAATTTATGGTTCAATGTGCTTGTATGATGATTATTTATTTTACAATTTAAATTAGATGTTATTTGGATAGTGTAATTTTGTAAAGTTGTTAAATTTGTAATTTATATTTTGGAAAGTTATTTTTAACACTAAATTTTTTAATATGGATAATGAAGACTTGATAAATAATTTATCTTACATGTTAATCTACTTAATTTGTTATTTTATAAATTAAATTAGGTTATTTATTAGGAATAGTGTTGAAATATTTAATATATATAGGCTTCATGATGGAGTCTCAAATTATATAGAAGACTCATCACCATAAATATATTTATAAATGAATTTTTAAGGCTCAATATTCTTTTAGAAAAGAAATACTGACAAAATAATAATAATCAAATTAAAAAAGAGAGAGAGAGAGAAAATATAAAGACCAACTCTTTTATTTAAAATAACTTAAAGAATTGTTAAAATAAAATAAAAACTCAAATTCTATTCCTTAATTCATATAGCTTTATCGCTATTCAATTTCATAAACAAAACAGTTATGAGATTTATATTTATATAAATATTTTTTTTTTAACAAAAAGAGGCCAAGTTTCTACTCTAATAAAAATTAATACATACAGTTTTTATTGATATATAAATAAAAAGTAATCGCTACTACGACTATTATCCCAATAGATACAATTGAATAAGATAGCAAATGAATTGTTTTCAATGCAAATATATAATTAAAATTTAAAAGTAGGATACTTCGATCATCGTAGCTTTTTAAAACGAGTTTCAAAAAAAATTCCTTTTTTAACTTTAATTTATTATAATTAGAAAAATTTAATTATAGGTTATATGCTATATATATATAATTCTACTTAAATTTTGGAGCAAAACTGCCTACAGTGATGCTGATACATAAGAACCAAAATTAGTACTTACATCTTTTTTTGACAGTGTAACACTCAATGAATCATTAATTGGAAGTATTAAAGCTTCATCTCTTTTTCCCCCTATAAAAACAATTGAGATTAAATCACATCAAAATTTTATTAAAGCCTGTAAATGTAGAGAATAAATATAATATGAGTATATAATGTTTAAAAAAAGAAATTTCTTTAATTGTTTACATTTACATTATAAAATAAATAAGTTTAAAGATAAACCAATATTGATTACAATATTTTATAACAGCAATATTCACTGGTGCGACTGCTGTTTGGATAAATATTTCCATTTTGATTCACTGTAATTGATCGCTTTGTAGAAAAACGAAACAAACCCGGAAATAAGCTACGAATTTCGCCGCCAGCAAGCAGAAAAATATTTGTATCAATGTTGCCATAGCTAAAAGTTAAACATTTAAATTTTATAAAAGTTAATCAATTACTTAAACATATGTAAAATTTAAAATGTTTCTTTTAATTTTTGTATTTATATTAACAATATGATTGTTTTTATTATGCAGAAAAAATAAATAACAAGTGCAAGAATTTTTTGATTTCTATAAGAAGACACAATGATAAACTTCATTGCCTTTTTTGATAATGCTGGCATAAGTATGATCTTAAAAGAGTAAATTAAATTAAAAACAAAAATAGTCTCAGTGCAAGTTGTGGAAACTTTATGGAAGATGGTTACTCAAATTTAATTATGCTACTTTAAATGAATGTAATGAATTATTTGATAAGTTCTTATCAAAATAATTTACTTTAAATTGTGAAAAACATGGTATTTGTTGTATTAAGATTTGTTTGCAAATCGTTTCAGTGCAATCCTTGATGAAAGATATACATTTATATTTTAAATTGTATCAGTTTGATTTCATATCATTTATTCAATCATTTTTATAAATATAATAGTAAACTGTTATATATTACATCTATAAATTATATATTATTAAATTTTAATTTGTGATCAGAATAGGCAAGTGATTTATTTATATTGTAAAAAAATCTTACGCACTTTAATGATATAGTATATCACAATATCGTCTAATAGTAGTTTACTTTCATATGAATTCATCAAAATATCTCTATGTCATATTATCATTTTCTTAAAATTATAGTTGAATTCTTCTCGATTATATGTAAACACACATCTTTTATTAACTAATTTATTTCGCTTTTAATGTTCTCTAGTTTTCCTCTTAATGCTCATTATTTTTCTCCTATATGAATTAATGGGCTGTATCCCAGTGTACGGTACGCTATTTTTATACAATTAATATAATTATACAATTTACAATTAATATAATTATATAATATAAAATTATATTATTTTATAGAAATAATATAATTTTATACAATATTATATACAATTAATTAATAATTGTATATATGCGTACCGTTGTATTTTTGCGTATCGTACAAGGAGTGTACCGTTCACTGGGAATTAACCGAATTAATGTATATAAATTATAATCTTTGTTATTTTAGAATGCTATGAACTGTGCTGTGAATGCTATGAATGATTCGTAATAATTAAATTACTACTTTGAAAAGTTAAAAAGAATTTTTCTGTGTGTTTCATAAAGATGGTGGGAAAGATCATCTTCATGAATTTCATCACGATTTTGAAAATTATGTGTTATTCTTTTTGTATTTCAGTTTTATGAGATTCATCTGCATGTTTGAAACACTAAGTAAAACTCATATATAAACATATGTACAAATTATTTTATATAACATAAAGTAAAAAAAAAAAAAAAACAAATATTTAAATACATACAACTATATTTTGTGATTGGCTATACAAAGATTCAAATTTATTCTGTCATGACTTTTTACATTGTACAATCAATTCAAAAACAAATTTCTTATTTTTTATTGTTACCTAAATTGATGACCATATATTTTTCCAAAAACTTAGGCTTTGGGCACAGTTGCTGCATAAGTCTGCTCCTTTAAGTGTTTTTTTAAATATTTTAGCGATTAAAAATTTATGCCAAGCTAATGGAATCGTTATATATAAACTAGGATTACTAAAATATAATGTTGAGTATCGTTAGTATTCTTTGTCTTTCTAGTGTAAAAAAACATAGGTTACTGGAAGAACAGTAAATTCGTCTGAAAATTCAACCAAATTCAAAAATGCATGCCAAAAGAATTATATAGCAACTATGGTAGGATTTGAATTTAAGTTAGAGAAAATTTATTATTTGTCTCATCTGAAGTTATTATTGATTATTAAAAATAAATAAAATTTACAAAATAAAGTTTACAAATTCTCTACCATTTTGATTTTTTTCTTCGCGAGCAACTACATTAGAAAATAATTATTTTATCACTGCAATATAAGCTTATGCCTTCTTCGATGATGTTTTGCCAATGTAATTTTGCTGCCACATGTATACAGTTACAAATGAATTAAACTCTTACCTTTTGGTGCTTTTCACTATTCACTTAAAGCTAGCAAAAGTTTTCTCTGTCAAGTTGGTATGGGCTCAGATGATTTGATCAGTCTAAATTACATTGTAAATTTTTCCTTGGATTCCAAAATCTTAAAAATTTTGTATTTAGGTATCTTTAACAAAATTTTAAATCTGAAATTGGTAAAAAGACCAGGGTACTGTATGAGTTTGGTGCGATTTCCAATTTTTGCATCAAACAGTTATCTTGCTAACCTAAATTACAAAACTAAGCACAATAATTGGTTCCCAAATACCAATCACACTCGAAATTCAATTTTGCAATCATGCACTATTTTGAATTTCAAATATCAAAATTTTGAATATTTCATTATAATCACTTACTACAGAAATATTAAAATGCTAAACATTCAAAATTAATTTCACAAAATTATTTAATAATTGCGAAATAGTAAACAAATATAAATTAAGTATGCAGTCAATAGTAGGCTACATTTGGGCAATAAAGCTAAATCTATAATGTAAATAAAATGCATTTTTATGAAAACTTGAATTTTAATGAACCGGGCAGGGATGCCCACAAAAACAAAAAAACATTTGTGTAGCGCAATTTGAGATTGCATTAAACCAGGAAACAAAGCTAAATTTATAACATAAATAAAATGCATTTTTATCAAAACTCAAATTTTAATCAACTGCACAGTGACATCTATTTTAAAAAATATTCAACGTAGTGCAATCTAGCCCCAATTTCAGCTGAGCAATAAAAATAAATCTACATCATAAACATTCTTACAAAATAGAGTTTCTAATAATTCAACATTACTATTCTGAATAAATATAAGCATATAAAATGTTTATTTAATTTATAAAATAAAACAACAATATTAATTAAAAATATAATATAACTCTCCTTCTAATTGCTGCTTACAGAATCGTTGGCACCGGTCACAGACAATAGCTCCCAAAAGTTCAATCACAATATTCTTGGAATGATTACATGGCTATTTATTCTCCACAAGAAAAAAAAAATAAAAATTATATGAAAATAAATTTATTTTTTAAGCTTTCAAAATAAATTTTTATTTAAGAAACTTAAAAAATTCATTGTAAAATCTTCAAAAAAATTTCAAAACATAATCATTAAATCTATTTTAAAAGCTTAGACTGTAATCAAATAAAAACAAATTACTAATTAAATGCTTTCAAGGGTTATTAGCACATAAAACAAATTGGAACTACTTTGATATACCCCCCCCCAAATCGGAAATTTGGCCACTTTTTTTTTTCTTACCAAGCAAAATACCTGTTTTTGGTGCCTTTTTTCTCGCCAAGATGGATTTTTGCTATTTACAAATAATTAATACATAAAAAACTCAGAAAATGGTACAAAGTACAAGGAAATACTAAATTTGGCAACAGCAAAAACCTAAATTAGTAACACCAAAATGAGAAACAGCAACCCTAAAAAGTCCGTAGGGAGTGCCAGATTTGGCGCTTAATTTTTTTTCGGGGGGGGGGGGTATATCAAAGTTGTTCCAACAAATTTCACACAGATA
>JAPDSC010091566.1:0-11664 GCA_026290005.1 Latrodectus geometricus | reverse complement strand
TAATTTTATAATCATATTTTATAAAAAAGAACACACCACAAAAACTCTCAGATTATTTCGATAAATTGCTAAATTGCAATGATAGTTTTTTTTTTCAATTAAGTTGAACCAATTTATTTAACCGTGGATATACATTTAGTATACACACACAAATTTTTTTATTTATATTTTTATATATATATATATATATATATATATATATATATATATATATATATATATTCATGGGTTGAGAAAATGGGATTTTGAAGAAAACGTTGCAAGGAAGTGAAAGCTAAAGATTCTGTCATCAAGCAGCATATAACTTTGTCACGAATGGAATTTTTAAAGGAGCATTTTCTTGCATAAAACTGTTGTCGAAACATATTACCTTGCTAGGAAAGTATAAATTAGAATTTGGGCTTAAATGATGTGTATCATTGACTTTGAAAGATGATAATGTTGTGCTTTTGGAAAATATATGGGATTAGGATGAATAAAACAGAGAGAACAAATCTTTACTATGTGACGCAACATACTTAAGGTGCAAAAGCATGTGAGATTCTTTGCTTTGAATTAATGTTGATCATTTTTCTCAAATGAAAGTTGGCTGCATCCGTCTACAAAAAGTTCAACGATCATTTAGTTTAGAGATAGCAGAGACATAGAGACTAAAATACAAGAGTGGTTGCTAGTAATATAGTGATTTGCTTATTTTTCTTCATTAGAATCGATAATTTTCCTCAATCATTTTTTAGATGGTTTCGCTCTCTATGTCGATGACTATTCAAGAATTTTGTTACGTTCATAGTGAATATTTTCTTAAAACCCTTTAACTGACAAGGAAAACTTACGAGATTCGCTCCCCAGTGCCACCGTTTTCACACAGGAGATCACAGTTATGTGGTGTATCGGTGGAAAAGAAGAGGCACGCTTGAAATAGATGTAACATCCTCATAACAGATATTTTAAACAATGTCAAGGTCATTCTATTGCATTCCAAAGCCCTTTGTCAAGCTTTACTAAGAGCAGAGTATTGCAGAAAAGCGTCTTTCTGAAAGCCGTATATTTACGCCCGGGGCAGTTAACGCATCGGCTTAGCGCGGCGTATAAATACGCCCGCGGCAGGCGAGGGGTTAAAGGCTTTATTGACTAATTTTAATTACATTATATTATATCTTCACCGTATAAAATGAAAATTTTATAAGGAAAACATGCTCTTGCATTGCCAATATTAATTTTCTTTAATCATAGCAACAAAAAATTGCATACAAAGCTCTGTTAGCATAGGAGAATGTGATAACTATTTTGATTTATTCCATTACTTACATATTTTGCTTAACAAATCTCATCTCATTACTTCTTCTTCCACTTTTTTATAACCTTCTGCTCAATAGCATTAGCATCAGATTGATCAAAGCGCTATTATAATTTAGATAACCCTGTATTTATGTATACGAACATAATTATATATGTACATAGATAAATGCGTTTAAATATTTGTTTTTTTGCGTAAATATTATTAATTTTATTTATTTTTATTGTATGTCAAGACATTAAATTAAAGCATATTACACAGCATAAGGCATATAATTAGCATTATGTTTCTTGGAACGTATTGTGTCATGTAATTTCATTTTTATAAAACTTTTACTTTTTATGACTTAGTATAAATGTTTTTCTTGCAAATATAACCAATGTTATATGAAATCTAACAAAATAATCTCTTAATATTATTACGCTTGGTTTCAAATTTCTATAAAGCAGTTAATAACATCATATTTTTAAGAGTAATCTGTGTTTGGGAATCATAGGGTAGGAACATTTCTACTTTTTTACAATTTAAGAATATGTGTTTCTAACTTGGGCTCTTAACTTCATATGAAAACGAGATAATAAAAAGATTGAACTAAAGCAAGTTGTGTTTAACTTTAGAAATCATTCTTATAAATTCAGGTTCTGTTATTTTTAAGTAAAGTAAACAGGTATGTACATTTTTATGAACTTTTAATTTAAATTCCACTTTAAATGTGGATATTTGAATAAAGATACTTCATTCCTAAAATCTCAAATGATTTTTTGAATTTAGAAAATGTTTTACGAATTACATTTTAATTATTTTAAATATTTAACGATTTGGAAAAAAAACGTTGAAAAAAATCAAACATTTAAAAAATTTAATTAAGAAGAATATGATAAATCTTTTTAAAGTTTAAAATTTAAAAAGATTTATCATATTCTTCTTTTTCTTGTATTGGCACAACTGCCCATTACTGGGCAAGGCCTTCTCAAGAATACGCTTCCATTCCATTCTCTTAACGATGCTTTGCCAATTCTTTATTTTCAATATTTAAATGTCATTAGTAATGTAGTATGTCCATCTTGATTTAGATCTACACCTAGCTCTTCTTCCTATAACTTTGTATTTGAGTATTCTTTAAGTCAAGACGAATTCTGCATTCCACAGATATGTCCAGAAAAATTTATTCATGAGGTTTTTACAGTTTTCTACGTTAATATCCTTACATAATTTATATAGTAAATTGTTGTATGTATGTCTCTATAGATTAACGGTATTAACTGCAAAAAACAATATTTATGATTAACTTGTTTCGAAAAACTTAGCTGATTTGTTTAGGAACGGTAAGTTTTCTTGTCTTCGAAAAATTGGTAGATATTAGTCTTACTACGAATTTATAAACAGTTGAGTTTTCATTCTTTTAATTAGCTCTAATAGCATAAAGGGTGTCAGGGCATTAAGGGATAATTTAGCCACTGTGATGCGTCTTCTAATTTTTGATTCTCGAGTATTTTGTGCATGGACATTTAACCCAAGGTGAGTGAAGTTATCATCCATCCCAAATATGTAGTTCTCCACTTTCAAGTGTTTCATTTTTCAATGTTTCAGTTAATGAAATATAATTGTATTTCTTTTGTTTATGTGCAATTGTATTTTGGCTGCTGAATGTGCTAGTGCAATAAATGTTTCACACATTTTGTTTGTTCTCAAAATTATCACCATAACACTTGCATATGCGAATCTTTGTACACATATATTAAGTGTAATTCCAGAATTACAAACTGTCCATTCTAAAATGAAGTTAAAGAGCAGACAAGCAAAGTCCTCTCCTTGCTTCACCCCATTTTTTATTACAATGTCTTCAGTGAATTTCCAATATTTTAATACGTGATATGGTTTCTGTAAACTTTAGCTTGTTAGGATATTTGTTTATCAAATCCTCAACACTACTTGAACTTGTAAGAATTTGTTTGCCAAAATTATCGTAAGCAGCCTTGAACTCAATTAATAGATAGTGTAGATCAGTTCTAAATTCTTAGGATTTTTCCGAAATTTGAAGCAGGTTAAAGACTTGTTCGCAAGTAGATTATTCTTTTACAAACCACAGATATTTCCGACTACGTTTTTCACCAGATTAAAAGCTTGCTAAGCATTATATTTGAGAAGAAGACCTTATATTAGATTGGGGAAAAATAAATCCATTATTTTTACGAAGAAACGTTTAAAACAGCTTTGAAAAAACGTTTAAAACAGCTTTCATGTAGATTTTTAGGTCTTTCGCCGTTTACGACTGCTGACCTGCGGCTAACTTCGATCATTTTTGATATTTTATAGACATTTTTGACGATGCTGTATCCACATGCGAGTTGCATCTCTAAC
This sequence comes from Latrodectus geometricus, assembly GCA_026290005.1. Lineage (NCBI taxonomy): Eukaryota > Metazoa > Arthropoda > Arachnida > Araneae > Theridiidae > Latrodectus > Latrodectus geometricus. The sequence goes on along the minus strand of JAPDSC010091566.1, from coordinate 8,006 downwards.
ATCAAAAATACCTGAACGGAAGCGACGAAACAAAAATTGTACGTAACTGGTTGTTACAGTCTTATACAGGACGATAAACACCTTCCACAATTTTAGCCACCCGGCTATCTTTTTCGCCGTTACAATAGAAAAACGAAAATGTATAGAATTTTCTGTCTGTTGCCTTCCATTTTTAAAACCTTGTACTCGTAACTGAATTAATCAAACAAAAAACCGCAAGAGGATATTTTAGTGTCAAATGTCACCCTTCCCACGAGCATAAATCTGAAATTGTTTGATAGATACCTCACGAGATAACGATCACTACAGACGTTTACCAAAAAAATAATGGCTTACTTTTTCCCCAAACTAATATTTTAAGCTGCTATTGAAAAACCTGTAGAAGGCTCTGCTTTCATTGTTTCCCTTTCGATGTTTTGCATCTCTAAGAAAGGTATACGGGAAGCAACTTTTTATTTTTTTTTTCTTTTCTGAACTGTTTTTATTTTTGTGGTTCCTTTATAATTCTCTACTGAACTTTCAGTAAATTGCTTTTGATGCATGACATGAAAACGATTATTTATGCTTTCAGTTGTCGATTTGCATAGAAAATCGAAGTAGTAGTATTTTAGTAGTTTTTAATGATTTTATTTATGTTTTGAACTTCTTATGCCATTGTATGCATGATTGAAAATTAAGTATATAAATCTAATGTTTTATATGTATGCAATTTTAAATGAAATGATAAGACAAAAACCAAACAAAGATTTTGCAATGTGTAAAAAATTAAATTAAAATTGTCTGAAATATTTATAGACATCTTTAAAATGATGAAATGTTATAAAATTAAAATAAACTATGCATTAAAAATATCATTTTTAAAAATATACCCCATTGAACACATGATAAAACACTCGTATTCCATACAAAAAACTCAGAATTATTAATGTCAATTTATAAAATAATTCGGTAGTAAAATATATCTGTCATTTTAATTAAAACATAATATCTTACAAAAATAATCAATACTTCCCAAATGAATCATCTGAAGGCCATCCAGAAATACGTACTAAAATATTCATCTTTATCAACAGTTCATATGAAATATTAAATTAATCAAGAATTCCGTAGCGTCAGTGATCTTTGAAAAATTGAAAGACGTTTTACTTAGACTTAATGTGACACCAAGGATTCTTAATTAAATCACCATAATTAAATCCGTTGAGGAATAAAATGAATTAATGAAAGAAAAGAATATGAAACTTCGATTAAATGGATTTCTTTCTGATGATTGTATGAAAAAGTTTTCTATTAACAAAAATAATTTTTTTTAATAATGTGATTTCGAAATAATCTGAGAGATAAGATGATTAAAAACTATTCAATTGAATTACAATTCTTATATGATTTTAAATTATAAAGGACGAATTGATGCAGTCAATATCCATCAGTTTTATTCAACGAATTACTGTGCTATTACGGTTGTGAATTTGGAAACAAGTAATGTGGCTAATAAAATTATTGAAATTTAATGAATAAAAATAAGTGAGGCAGATATAGAAAATATCTCTGTAACAATCACTTAATTATATTAATTTTTTGCTTAAAAATTACAGTTCCCTAAATTTCATGAATCCTTAAAATATTCATGATTTTATTTTAATTTGTTAATTCTCTACTTTATTATTTTTATATGTTTCAAAATTAATACTGTCTTTTAGAAACATTTTAAGAACATTTCATAATTATTTATACTCAATATTGTTTTATCTGATCGTCAAGAGTTGATTTCAAAAGTTTAGCTTAGCTAAATTTCAAAAATAGTAATCTTAGCTGATTCTGTGTGATATTAAAAAATACATTTTATATTTATTCCTTTAAGTTCATGTGTATGCGAGTCGTTACATAATAGCATAATTATATCTTAATTTCTATGCAGATTTTTTTTATAATTTAAATATCTCAGTAAGAATTATACTTTCATGATTATTTACTTTGCATTTTTCAATTTTTTTTTACAAAGTACTTTAATCCATTTATGTTTTTTGTAACTTTGAATATTTAATTAATGATGGAAATAAATGAGAACAATTTGAATATTTATTTTATTTCCCAAATAATTATTTTAATTAAATATTGTGATTGAAAATTTATTTCTGCTTTCATATAATTCTATTTAGTCAATTATTAGAAAAAACGTTTTGCAAAGTCTCAAAATAATTTCTTTTCAAAATCTGAATATAAACTATGATTCTTGGAATGTGTTGGCATAAATAAACTTCTTGGAAATTTCTCCAATGAAAGTTTGTTCTGCATACTCCAAATGTTCATCGACCATGCATCCATTTTTATACACATTTTTCTATTGATCATAAAATCTAAACATATTTTGTTTCTGATGACACTTGGCAAAGACAAGCCCGCCAGTCAGAGACTAAGAGAATTAAATCAGAGAGAGAGCGTCTTCAGTTTTTGAATAGAGCACCCTCATACGAAGGTAAAAGTAAAAACTTTGGAACATCGATGCCAGCACCATCTGAAACCTCCTATTTTAGAGATTGAAACCAGTGAAGACCCAAAACCTAGTTCCAACCACCCCCAGAGGTAGTAATTTGTAATGGGAACATGGAGGACATTGCACCCAACATATTTTACGTGCCCCAGTCGCCAATAGTGAATACGACGGATCTTCAGATAATCTGGGATTCGAATTCACAACCTTTTGGTAATGAGAATGACGCCCTAACCAAGCAGGCCACCACGGCATCCAAAATTTATAGCTGTTCGATCTACATTAAGTGGAAATAATACACAAAATGTATTATCCCGTGGATCGAATCCCTTTTTGTAGCACAACTGCTTTCTGTTATATAATTAAAATGTTAGCCAACGGTTGTCATTTAGCAGAAAAATTGAAGAATGCTTTTGCAATATAATATTTAAAAGAATTATCAAATATATAAAATATTATAAGGATTCTCTTAAAGAACTATTTGTTTTTATAGTGCATGCTATAAAATATTGTATTTTAATTCTGTGGCATAGATATGAGGAATAATTTACAACGGATAACTTTTTTTTTTAATATTTCTTTTGATTTAACAACATCCCACTGGGAAAACACACACACAACACAATATGAAGATTTTATAACATTAGAACAAAATAATCCTTGGAGACTTCTTCAAACGGCAGCAGTCTCTAAGGTTAGAGCTTATCTAATAATGTGTCAATTTTTGACCGCTAGAGGGTGTTATTCTGTTACAATTCTAGATTAAGGAATACAATTTTCATTCATAACAGTCTTAACTATGCTCTTAGATATTAAATTTTAATGTAAATTTATAATGAAAATCTTTTGTTCAATAACCTACATTTTATATGAACATTTATTCTTATAAAAATTAAGATTTGGAGAGTAATAATATTTGTGAACATTTCACGTGTTTTGTTTTGATCCTAATATAACCTAAGTTTTGTAAAATGTGAATGATTTATATAATATTGACATTAGAATAAATCAAATAAAGTTATACACAGTTTTTTGAAAATTTAATAATATTGAGATAATTGTTAACATATGTATACATGGGGAGATATATTAGCCTTAAAGCGTATAAAAATATAGTGAAAGAGCTGAAAATTAATATTCCTAAAGTAATAATAATAACGAAATTCATAAAATTTGATATTTACTGTGAACAGTTTTTACAGTTACAGTAATTTAACTCGTCCAAACTTTAAAGTGTAAACATAAGTTTATTTCCGTTGTCATTATTAGCCAATATGGATTTTTCTTCAATTTTTGTTAATATATACTTACAATCATTTTAGAAACAAGTTAGTTATTGCACATTTTATGATGCGACATGTTTAAAATGTGATATGCTTAAAATGAAACATCTTTAACTAAAAATTGTTTTATTAATAATGTTATGAGAAATCTCTTAAAAATTAAACTAGTGACTTGTCTCCATGAATTCGCGAAATTGGATGCTTATTTTACTTTATACAAATGTGATAATGCAATGAGGTGTATCGAATTTATTTATAGTTAATTTAACCATATATTCATAAGCAATCTTTGATAAACATAATCATGAACAACTTTTGAAAATATATCATTCTCTCTTTCATGACAAAAACATAAAGTAAAGCACTCCGGACACAATTACTAAAAAAATTTGCATAAAAATAAATAAAAATCCAAACATAATTATATGTTTACACAGATGTATCTTATAATTAATTTTTAAGAAATACAAATACTTAAAATTAAAATAAAAAAATTACATCTCAGCTACACATATTTTTGCTCGCAAAGTTTCAATGATCAAAATATAAAAGATACAATGAGAAATACTCCATTAATCTCTTTAGTCCTGTTTTCTTGATATACTTCCTTGTATCTGACAACTAGTCATCCAAACGCTAATAACTTCTTTACTTTCTCTTCTCTTTTAGACAGGGAAAAGGAGATTATTTTCTGAGAACCAATTAATGAAGTTTAATTTTAGTAAGGCCATTACAATTGCGCAAACAGAGTAAACAGTGTATCTAAATATAAACTGAATAGAATTTGGCTTATTTATTTCGAATAGCGTATAAATTACTCTGCATTGAATGTTTAAATATACATTCACATAAGATATATAATATTTTTATTTAAGTGTGTCTGGTATAAATACTTTATGTTTTATTGCTTATGTTTTGTTTCAATTTGCCAAACATTTATATGAGCATTATACATAATTATACGAGCAGAAAATAAGTAATGCTTGTGATAAATTTCATGTTATGTAACAGTTTTTAAAAGTATTCAAATATGCAATTCAGCGTTGCGTGTTTAAATAATTTGGAATAACATGCATAATGAATCTATAAAACTATTCATGATCAAATTGCATAACGGGAGCATAGATGAATATAAATATCATATTTGAATGTCTTGAATGTCAAACAAAAATTATTATTTAATAATTATAATTTTCATAAAAGTTTCTCCTTTCCCAATATTAAATTTTCTTTAATATTAATTTGTTTTTATGCATATCATATTAAGTGACAATTCTTCTTACATTCAGGTCTTTCAGAATAAAAATTATTTCAGTTATTTTTTGTAAGCATTGGGCTGTTATCAAAGAGAGTACCTAAAGCCTTGCAACAACATATATGAGAAAAAATAAAATAGTTTAATTCTTCAACATCTGCATTCAAATGAAATTTGGGTCTTTCAAATTTCTTCGTAGATAACAAAGCCATAAACGTAAATCAAAAAAAATATCAAATATAAAATTGTAAAAATAGTATAGTTTTTTAAATGGAGTTAAACAATTCTTATTTAATAAATAATTCTCTTATATGCTTTTCATTTTTAATATATTCTTTCAATTATTGTCAAATAAAAACGTGTTTTCAAGTGATTAACCTATGAAATCAGAAATGCAATGTTTCATGATTTGATTAATTTTGGAATTACAGCAATACATTTGTGTTTAATTTTCGAATAGCATTTCAATAGTTCTTATGTATTTAATACAAAAGAAAATAATAGTGCGAAAGAATAATTTCAAATATGATAGTTCTAGTAGTTATTGAAAGTTTACTTAAAAGAAGTTTTGCATTTATGAACAACATAAAATTGTTATTCGTATTAATAAAATCTGAACATTTAATCATGTATACCAATATAATTTAAGAATTAATATTGAATTCATGATTTAATTCTACCATATGCATTTACCTGCAACAATGCAAACATTAAACAATGCTTTATGATTTTTAAATAATGCTCATAATAATCAAGCTGTAACAAAGCTCTTTTACGTATAGAAATATATTTAATCTTTAATTTATTATAAATTAATGATGTTAGGATCAAATATACTTTTTGCGCAGCAAAATCATGGTTTTCTTTCATTACTTTCTGAATCATTAAACAATCCCTTTAAGTAAAACAATTACATTTTTCTATCAAATATACAAAATGTCATTATTTTATATCAAATTAAATTATATCATTAATAATAAATTCAACCAACAATAGGATTTTTATTTTAGTAAATGGTTCTTTATTTATTAAAAGTTAGAAGTTTTTAATTAAAGGATTATGTAGGAAAAATAGTTTTCTATGTAAATAGTATATTAAATAAAACAATAAATGATTATTTTTAATTTAAATGTTCATACGTTAATTATTTTATTATTTTTATAACAGTTAATAAGAAAGCAAAAACGCATTGAAACGGCAACTTTTGCCATCCACCCAGTCTAGTGGTAAGAGTGCCTGACTGCAGTTAGCGAGGTCCTGGGTTCAAATCCTGGTTCGAGAATGGATGTACTTTTCCTTTCTCTCTCTCTTATCTTTGTCTTTTCCTTGCATGAATAGTTGCATATCCTATAAACGATTTTTTATGGCATGCGTGTACTGAGAAAGGTGAACTCCACTCCAAAATATGGTTTAAGTGGAACAGTGCACCCATTATTGCCAACCTGATTGGGGAAAAAAAACGCGAATTATTTTTAAGGACAATTTTTGAAAAGATGATTTTGATGAAAAGCAATTTTATTTCTAAAGTAATGAAATTACGTTTATAAGAAAGTATAAAATAAAATAATTTTGTATATTTTATTTTATTGATAAAAATTAATTAATCAATAAATAAGTAGTAATTATGTACATTCTCTTTTAATAATATTGATGTTGAGAAGAGAAAAATATTCTTTTGACTTAGAAAAACGTATTTAATTGGAGGAAGTTCATTTTAAATGCATATGTGAAGATGTGCGGAGGATCTATGAGACCTGGACATCTACTTTTATTAAATAATTTACCAAGATTACAATTTACCACTTTAAATTCATTTTCTGATGAAGAGAAAATATATTATAAATATTTTAAAAACACAATAATTATAAATAACCCACGCATGGTTTTATATGTATATACGTTATGTTCATGTTTACTATAAATGTTTTCAACATATTTAGCACAATATATTGAATATTTTTTTTGTTTTTTACTGGGTTAGATATTGTTTCAATGATTCAGTACATGCTACACTATATAGAGAGTATTTTATGGCTATTGCGTAAACTTCTGACTTAAGATATTCTTTTATGAGTTTCTAAAACTGAATATACTAGAATACATCCCATGCCAAAGATACTCTAATAACAAAAATATAAAAAATGTTACTTTGGAGTGTTGGAAATTACAACTATTACAAATAATTTAACCATAAATGCAGTTACAAAGTGCCAGAAACATTTAAAAAATATATAATGTTTCTTCAATATTTTTTAAATGATCGTATCTTTAAGATTCAGCGTGCATGCTTGCGAGTTAAATCAGTTTATATGAAATAAAGAAACTTTTCATCACATTAAGTGAGAAATCACTTATATCATATTCTCACTTAAAAGAAATAATTGTCATAAGTCATTCCTAAAGGAAAATTGCCTGTATTTAATATTATCATGTCTATATCAATGATTACATTTTATGCTATTTTCTTTATAAATTAAGAATTAATAAGTTTCCAAAACAGTAAATTTATTCTTTAATAGAAATATAAATCAGGCATAATTATTGATTTATTATGTCAATAATACTTTAATATATAATATGGTAATAAATATAATTATAAGTTTTAAAATAATTAAAACTATAAGTTATAAAATAATAATCTAACTACACACAAATAGTAAATTAACTAAGTTTTAAAATAAATTAAAAATTTGATAAGAATTATTTACAGGAGTCCATTTTATTTTAACATGCTAAAATTATCCTTTTCTGTTATGAAAATGATAACAAAAGCTAAAAATAATTTAAAATTAAAAGGCAGTTTTTAAACTATGAATGGCGAATATAGAATATATTAATGATATTTCATGAATAGTTTAAAGAAAATTTCGAAAACATTTTTCTTGAAAATACATAATCTTGTATGTTAAAATATTGTAAAGTGAAAAACATAAATTAAAAAATTTCAAAAGTAAAAAAAGATTAATCAGAAATAAAT
>JAPDSC010091565.1:0-15983 GCA_026290005.1 Latrodectus geometricus | reverse complement strand
AATTTGTTTACAGAAATGTTTGCAGTATTTACGGAATATAATGGTGCTTGTTTAGGCAATTTTACTATTAAGCAAATTATATAGCCTTTATATTGAAATTATTATATAATGATAAGAAACGCAAAATGGTAATTCTATATCTTTCCTGTTTCTATTTCTCCTCCATCTTTATTAAATCTAACAAGTTTTTTAGTTTGATAACGAAAAGGTATATTAATTTTTATAGAATAGTTTCTTTTCAGCTTAAAAAACTTTTTTAATAACAAAATGTATTTAAAAAAAGATATCAAGAAAGAACAACTTTTCCTAGTAATTTTTCTTTTATCTAACTGCCAGTCCAAATTTTATAGTAAAAGACACAGAGCAGAAGAATTTTGGATATAATTCCTCATGTCAAATGATAGAGAGAAAGAACCAAATTCTAAGGGCGTCTTCAAGTGCAGTGAAGCTAAATGTTTAATGGTAGACGATTACGTGAAGTTAATACAAATGACATTTACTCGAATAATTCCCAAACTTATTTTCTAAATACTGTATCAACAGATATATTTTCTTAAGTTATTAATTATATTCTGTTCTTAGGTAAAATTTTATGCAAACAGATTTTATTCACATTCCTGAATACTTAACTACTAAAAATGTTTCGTGGAAATTTGATTATCAGTAAGTTATGCAATTCATCTAAATTTTTAGTGCGTTACATATGTATCTGCATTTATTTTTTAAATATGAACAACAGTGATATAACTAAATTCGATTTTTTTCTATAAATCAATACAATTCATTATCATGTACTTTATAAGAAACTTAAAAGAGTTTTTTACATGCAAAATAGGAATTATTAAGCTTTCGTATGAGTATTTGGACACCTATTCAAATGATGATATCAGTAGGTACACAATTTGAGGTAAGTCACAGCCTCCGTCGGTATATATCGTGTAGGAAACACCATCGGCACTAGTCGCTTGCAAGATGCCGCGCAGTTCGGAGCTCTTTGATTTCGAGAAAGGTATAATTATTAAATATCACAAATGTGGCTGATCTTTAAGGGACATATCTAGCGATCTGAAGTACCCAAAACCGACAGTGGCCTATGTGATGAAGAAATGAAAGGTGAGCGGAGATTGTCGGAATATGCCTCGAGTGGGCAGACCAATGAAACTGGGAGATAGAGACTGACGAGTGCTATGCAGAGAAATTCTAAAGAACCGTACCCAACCGATGAACCTCATCAGCGAAGAGTTTCAACAGGCATTCGGGAGTATTGTTTTAGTGAATACCATCCGTAAGGAAGCACATCTGCTTGCTTTGAATGGTCATGCTGCTGCCCTTAAGCCTTTGATTGTGATCAAAGGTCAATACTGAAGTCCAAACGCGCTGCTCAGTTAATGTGGTGAAAACGGCTTCTATGGAGCGGCAAATCAAAGTTCACCCTCTACCGTTCAGGTGACTGGGTCTGGCGTTTGCCTGGAGAATGTCTTCTGCCAGAATGCATTGTGCCAACAGCCAAGTTCGGCAATGGTGGAATTATGATCTGGGGGTATTTCTCCTGGTATGGACTAAGACCCTTGGGTAACTCATTCATAACTCAACGCCAGCGCCTACTGCACCATTTTGGATGACAATATGCTTCGTACGTTGTGGCAGTTATACGGATTGGATCCCTGTTATTTTCAGGACTACAATGTCATGTCCAAGTTTCTAGCTTAACCAAGGCTTGGTTAACCTAGAAACATGACAACTGGCCAATAGAGTTCATCGAATGGACTGGCCTACCAAGAGCCCAGACTTGAGTCTTTTCCAGAGCCTCTGGGACGAGTTGGATCTCCGAATTAAAGGGTGCACTATGTTTACTCCAAGCCGAGTGTAAGACTATACCACTAGCTGTAATACAAAACATTATAAAGAGTATGCCGCGGAGGATTCACGCTGTAATTACCTCTCGTGAAGCTCTACCAACTATTGATTTTGAATAAAGTTAGTTTTTTTCCATCACAGGTGTCCAAATACTTATTGGTAGGCACTGTATATATATATTGATATTGTATAGATATATTGTTATATATATTCTTATGTTTTGACTGAACGCATTTTAATTTTATAAAATGTTACGCTTCTAAATAAGTAAAAATTTCTACAATAATGCTTCAGGGAATATTTATAAATTCGTAAAAGGAAATATATTATGTTGGGGAAAAAGTAATCCATTATTTTTTCAGTAGACGTCTGTAGTGATCGATATCTCGTGAGGTATCTATCAAACAATTTCAGATTTATGCTCGTTGGAGAGCTGACAATTGACACTAAAATATCCTCTTGCGGTTTTTTGTTTGATTAATTCCGTTACGAGTACAAGGTTTTAAAAATGGAAGACAACAAACAGAAAATTCGATACATTTTCGTTTTTCTCTTGTAACGGCGAAAAAGATAGCCGGGTGGCTAAAATCGTGAAAGGTGTTTATCGTCCTATATAAGACTGTAACAACCAGTTACGTACAATTTTTGTTTCGTCGATTCCGTTCGGGTATTTTTGATGTTAAAGATGCACCTCGCATGTGGATACAGCATCGTCGAAAATGTCTGTAAAATATCAAAAATCGTCGAAGTTGACCGCGAGTCAGCAGTAGTAACGCGCAAGACCTAAAACTCTACATGAAAACTGTTTTAAACCTTTTTACAAAGCGAATCCAAAGTAAGTTACATAAAGTTCACGTGAAAATAATGGATTTATTTTTCCCCAACCTATATTGTATCATTAATTCTATATCATGCTGTTTTTTAGGGATAGCAAACAAATATTTAAAATCTTTTCAAGTAATATTTTTTTACTTGAATAATTTTTCGAGACTAAGCTATAGATTGGGTGATAACTGATTTCGATTGAAAAGAAAAATTTAATCAAATACGTGGAAAAACGATAAATATATTACATAGATTAAAAACCTAAAATATACAAAAAATTGTAGACAAGCATTTACAAAAAAAAACCCGCTTTGAACATCTTTGTAAGGTTTTCCAAAATGCTATAGCTAATAATCATATTTGAATAATCAAATATAAACATTTATAATCTTTAACTGAAAATAAATTTATCACCAAGTAATTCTTCATATGTAAAGGAACTTACCTTATTACCCTTGGTGAAAGTGAATCAGTGTTTTTAAAAGTATTTTTGAAAGGATCAGTATTTTATATTGTTATAAAATTCGTATATAAAATTTATGTTTCTACAAATGAAAAAATCTAAATTCTAGGAATTTTTCAGTTGGGCAGTTATTAAGTCGTGAAATCCGTTAAGTTATGAAATTAATATCCCACGAGGATCATTTTTTTTATATAAATTAACTTCTTCGTTTAAATGGAATAATTAATTTTAACATAAATTATTTTTTTGTAATACATATTCAATCAAATTTTTCTTCACTTTTAAAAGAATAATCTTACATCACATGTTATTTATGTAATTCATCATAATTTTATTAATTCTTTTGTTCATTCTACTTTCTTTTTCTAAAAAAATGAAATTTATTAATTTCATCTGGCACTAACAGTTAAAATTTAAATTTACTAAAAAATATCTCCCTGAGATATATCAATTCATACATCATTTTTATATAATTCATATATAGATTGTTATTAATTTCATTTAAATATGAATTAATTTTATTAATATTCATTCATAATTAATAACAAAAAATATTTTTCTTGTATTTTTAACTTTACCTTCTTCTAAATTTAAAATTCTGAGACTATTATTTCAACGTGAATTACAATTAATATATTTAAGTACATGGTTAATATAAAAATTAACTTTTGCGTGACGTTTCCAAATTTCATCATAATTAGTTGTATGTACAAATAACCATCACATACATGTCATTATTTTTAAAGTACTTAATATATTTCCCTTTTCATAATTTAAACTTAGAATAAATACAAGCAATTAGAAGCTGCATGTGTAGTCAAGATATATATGTAATTATATTGATATATACGTAATTAATTTAAGTAACGTATTTGAAGTAAAATATATACGCAACAGGATGATATATATGTAATTGTAGTAAAATATATAAATATAAATTAACACATCTTCCCTTTTAAACTGTAATTTATAGTTGTAAACTATAGAAATACAATTATTCCTATATTATTTGCTAAATTATTCGTTAAAATATATTTTAAATGTTTCAATGTAAATAAAAAATAAATTTTAAATTTATTTTGAAAAATTCTAAAATATATTCATTCTTTTCATAAATTAATTTATTCGGACAATACTTTTCAAAAATATTCAATTTTTTTTCTTCAAATGATAATTCAAATGTTCTAAAATACTTCAATAATAAAAACAACAGTTGTTCAAAGATATTAAATACATAATTATACATTAAAACACACACATATGAACAAGAACCTTAAAATTTTTAATTAAATATTGAATGAACATTTTTAACTATCAAGTATATGATTTAATTTATCTGGAGACATAAGGACAAATTTAATAGAAGAATATTATTTGACTCAAAAAATGTATAAAATAAATTTTATGGAAAAATTAAATTTATTGTCATATATAAATATTTACAAACCTGCTCCTTCATTCAATAATTTAATTTTATAATTTAGCTAAACTATATTATTAACTAAATACTTCAAGCTGAAGCTTGCATTTTTATTCGTAATTTTAAACACAAAAGATAGCAAATTACTCTCTTCCATATTCTACTACTTTCCCCAGCGTTAGAATGGTAATTTAAAAACATTTTGAGTTGTTTCTTTTTTCTTTTATCTTAAAAAAAATAGACATCGTTACTTTTTTTACACGTTGATATTTTTTCTTATGTTTTTTTACACGAAAATGATAACCTTAGTAAATGATTTTTCTTGCTAATGAAACTAAACGTATGTTTTATTTCAATTTTGTGGTGGCTGAAATTGTGAAATGTGTTCATCGTCCTATATAATACTGTAACAACCAGTTACATACAATTTTTGTTTCGTCGATTCCATTCGGGTATTTTTGATGTTAGAGATTCACCTTGCATGTGGATACAGCATCGTCGAAAATGTCTATAAAATATCAAAAATGATCGAAGTTAACCGCATGTTAGCAGTCGTAACCCGCAAGACCTAAAAATCTACATGAAAGCTTTTTTAAACCTTTTCACAAAGTCAATCCAAAAGAAGTTACATAAATTTCACGTAAAAATAATGGATTTCTTTTTCCCCAAACTAATATAATGCCAACAAAAGTTTTTCATGACAATTTAACTTATAACTGGTTTTGACTTATTTGAAAAACCTCTAAAACAATTGAAAATATTTCTTTTTTAATAGTGCGAGTAACTTTGAGTATTTTTTGTTCCAGATTAAATTAAAAAAAAAAAAAAGGTTTTTCTTAGAGTGTAAAAATGTCATGTTCTTAAATTAATGCGAGTCAAAAAGAACACATCATCATATTAATTTAATTTTGATCTTTCAATTTTTAATCACCTAATAGTTTTTCAGCATAAAATGTTTTTATTTTAATTGGTTTAGCTTTTCAGAATATTTTTTGCTTCAATCATAATATAAGATTTATATATAAAATATTTTTTTATATGATTTTTAATTAAAATTTTGATAGTACTTTATTTCAACACACGAATTTAATAGCCTGTATCATAATTTATAAATTTAAATTTAATTTACTCACAGATGTTAATTGGGCTATGTGAAAAGAATATAGTATTAATTTTACGAAATTTGTCAATTTTTATGGAAAATTACCAATGCAAGTACAGTCTTCTACTGACATCATTTATTAAATTATTTATGCATTCCTCCATTTTGATTAGAAATAACGATAAAATTTAGCATTTATGTGAATATTTGCTTTAAATACACATGTCTTATGATTTTCAAATTACATCTTTCTTTAATTTTGTATTTTTTCTCCTGGTAATTTTTCAATGATTATATAAAACAAAATATTAAACACAATAAAAATTCCAGCCTTAATATGATAACATGTTAAGAAAATACTTTTTTTCTTTATTTATGGATATGTATTTAAGTTTATTTATACCTATTTGTTTATATTTTTAGTGTAATCTTATATGTATTTGATTAAATTTGCTTGTACAGTAAATATTTTAGGATTCAAGTATTTTATATGAATAAAAATTAATATAAATTCATTTATTAAAAGCTTTTTATACTTATAACTCTACAATTATTAATAATTCACTTATAACTATTATTAATTAGAGCTTTAATTAATAATACACTTATAACTATTATTATTAATTTATCGCAGATCTAATACTACTAACTCTCTTATTTATTTTGATATATACATATGTAAATTTTTATATGTGAAAAGATATTTGATCTAAAAAATTTGGATAAATAATATAAATTTCAAATTTATCATCTTTAAATGATGGAATAGATATTTTGCAGAAGTATATTTTCAGTATGTATTCATTCATGAAAAAATTAACTTAAGGGATAACAATAGAAATATTTAAAAAAGCTTAAAATTTTTTAAAATGAAAAATAATTAAAATAATAATGAATCTAATGTTCAAATTGTCACCAAATTTTAAGCAAACCAATTTTTTTCCTGAAATAATTATTTTTATTCACAACTTGCACTATTAAATTATGATCCAAAAGCAACATTTATGGATATTTTATTTAAACATTAAATTTACACCAAGAATATAATATTATTTAATCTTTGCAATTTATGTTTAATCTAAAATAGAAAAACTACAATAAGTACTAGCATTTACTTTAATAATATTTACTTGCATTTTATAATTTAATAATTTTTATAGTTGCTAATTTTAATGTTTTATTTTAAATTACCTTTTTTTGCTAATTTTAATATTTTTATTTTATATATTCTTTAATCCCAACTTTTTCATGCTGTCAGAAAACGTAAAACAAATATTTAAATTTGTTTCATGACTTAGCTAATTTCTTTGTAAAATTTATAAATTACCATTAAAATTTTTATACCATAAGACAAGTAATAAAATTGTGCAATTAATGTTCTTAATTAATTGATGAAGGGAATAAATTAAAAGGAACTTAAGATAAATAAAAGATTCTTTCCATAAGGTTTGGCACCATTGTTTTAAGAGAATGATAAAAAAGCAAAATAAAGAAGGCCTTTTCTTATTTATAAGAAATTATGTTCAAAAAACTTAAAAAGGTACAAAGAGGAAGTCAAATAAAGGATTTTAGTAGCTGAAAAAAATCAAGAAGTACTTTTCTGCTTTTGCTCTTATGGAAAGGTTTTTAATACCTTAAGGCAAAATCCGTGATATCACTATCACCCTCCGGTTGACTTAGAAGAATGTGAGCTAATAAAAGAAGTTGGAATAAAAGGAGAAAGAAGATAGTGACAAAATATTTGCTCCAAAATTTTAATCTGAGTCTTGAATCCTCTTTTTCTTTAAAATTTATGAAGGTGGTTAAAAATTCAATTCAAATATATCTAACTTTAGAGATATTTGCTTGACTTAATAAACGGTAGATTGATTGTGGTAATTTAACTAATTGTTTTAATATACATTTGGTACAACAGACATTTTCATGTAAGTGACTTTTTGCTTAACTAACATTGTCCTAAAGAATTTTATTAATGAAAAAAACTGATTAAAAATGATTTTTAAAAACATCTTGAAATATTAATTTTTACATGAAATCTGACATTACATAAATGTTTTATTAAATTATTATAAGGAATATATAACAGTGAATGATGTACTTGCAATTCTTATAATTTTCAGATAAAATAACTGAACAAAATTGCCAAAACAAAATTCAGGTATTCAATTTGTGCTGCGAATCTTGTATTTACTAAACTTTAAAGAATTTTTAAGCTAAAAATACTTTTAAAGTTTTTCATATACAACAAAATTTATTTTTATTCAATTTTTTAACAAGATATGTTTTATTCAATTTATAACATGCAATTACTTCTGAAAAATAGAATTTGAGTTTAAGCTACGTTATAAAATAAATAGAACAAATGTAACACAAAAAACTCTTCTAAATGAACGTTAAAAATACAAAATTAAATTTTGGATGGAAATCAATTGGGATTTGATGAAAAACTTAATTTCTAGTTTTAGAAAATTGTTTAGTTAGATGTTTCAAGTTGTTAGGTCTTGTTTCTCATTAAACTCATTTTTTATTATTTGGTTTTGGAGTAAAAGCATTCCTAAACTTCTTTTTTCTGAAAAATCAATGAATAAAATATTTTTAAAATAAAAATTTCCCTTTAAATCTAGAATAAAGTATCTATAAAACTTTCTAAGATATTACATATATTTTTGCTGTAATTTATAAACTTATTCTTGATTGAAATCAATACGGGCAACAATATTTCATTTTTTCCTAGAAATGGGCACTCGAAATATTTAATTTATAAGTTGCGTAATAAGCGAAGATCCAAATAGCACATGCGCCTTGGAAAACTGCTGCAATGCTCTTCCGGTGTTGCTGTTTATTTTTTTGAGTTTGAGAGAGTGTTTTCATAGAGATTGAAGTGCGTCTGTGGAGGAACCCGCCGATAATACCGTCAATTTTTACTTATTTAAAATTTTTAAATAATATATGTAATAAAATTTATTCTGAACAATAAATTAATTAAATTTAAATTGTCATTAATTGCTTCTCGAGGACGCTATATTTGACAACTTTTCATTAACTTTAAAATCAAAGGTGTTAATCTTTATGTGAGTTAAAATCCTGTTAATTTATTTCGTTAATTTGAAAGCTTTTAACAAAAGTGATTATTATGAAACGTATTTCACAATTATTGAAAAATGTAAAATCCAAAATCCAAAAGTACTATTAACTTTACAAAACTATGTTTTGTTTGGCAAAAAGTTTGGGTTTTAATATTTTTGTAGGGAAATTAGTAAACAAACTTCCAAAGAAACATATTTAGGAAAACAATTCTGAATTACTTGGTTCGTTGACAAGTATTTCTTCAAGAAATTAAGATAAGAAAAAAATAAAAGATAAGATAAAAGAGTAATCTTTATTGATTTTTATCAAATGTTTTTAAGGAGAGAAAGTCAATTGAATGAATATTTTCTTCCAACAGAAAAAATAGGCAAATAAGAAAGAGGAAAAATGTTCTAAAAAATGAAATAAAATTAAAGAGCAGATGCAAAATAAATTATTTTTGCAATTTAAAAATCAATAAGTAAATTCTTCCCCTGATTTTTTTCTGCTGTTCATATGAAAGAAATTGCGAATTTTGGTTATATTCAGTAAAATTACCACTTAAACCAAGAATAATCAAAATAAATGATGGAAGGAAAAAAATCGAGTATCAAAAAGATATAATTAATGAAATTAGTTGAAAGGTTAATATCTTTTTATCTTGTGTTACTCTCTTTTGTGATGATTTCCTCCAATTTTTAATGCTTTTAACATATTCCTTTGAATTTTAATTTCAAATTATTAACAGCATAACTCATTCATAAGAAACATTTATTTAAATATTTTCCCCACGCGTCCCCAGGTGGCGGATAGGGGAGTTCCTCTCCACAGGTTGTCCTGAGGGTGGAAGGAGGGAAATGAAATACCTCCCGCGGTCCAAACAGGTAGAAGTCCAACTTTCCCGGAGGCAATGGCACCCCTCTTCTATGAATAGTGCAATATATAGTGCAATAAACCATGTTACTGCGTCCGGGGTAGCCGACGCGCCAAGAGCTGAAGTCCGGTCACTTGGTGAGAAGTATGCAACGGGGACACTCAATATTTTACAGCTCAACATAAATGACAAGCAGAAGAAGATAGAAGAACTCTCGTTCTTCCTTCATCAAAACAACATCCATGTGGCCTGCCTGCAGGAAACCAAACTGAACCCAAACCTCACGATGAGGATCAAGGGTTACACTACGATTCGGAAAGACAGAGATGATAGATCTGGTGGAGGACTTGCATTCCTTATCAAACAACCTGAATTAAATTCAAGATCTGTTCTAGTATCGTTAATAGGTACTCTTCAGACAGCAACACCGTGGCACAAGCTATTGACATCTTGCTACCTCAGCATTCACCGCGAATTGTCAATGTCTATCATCCAGACAACACAGAAATCAATGCCAGCCTCCTTCATGATCTTGTGAACACGAACACAGCTAACGATGTTAAAATTATGCTAGGAGATTTCAATGCTAAAAGTCCCTCATGGGGAAGTTCCACTCTAGATCAGAAGGGCTCGTACGTTGAAGATCTGCTCATCGACTTAAACTTCTCAGTCCTGAACAACAATCATATTACTTACGTCTCAAAAACCAATGGCACTGCCTCAACTCCTGAAATCACCACAATTGATCACCAACATGAACAGCTTGCCTCTTGGAATGTTATTGACAATGCTATTAGCGACCACCTCCCAATTCTCACCAGGGTCAGCTTGACAATAGACAAGCCTGAGCAAAACAAAAGATCCTGGAACTTCAGGAAAGTAGACTGGCCTCAATTCACGTCAAAACTCGAAGAATTCTGTGACCTTATCAAGTCTTCCTCTCTAGACAATTGGGTGTCTTCCTTTAACACTTTTGTGCAAAAGCTGCAAAACTCTCCATTCCTAGAGGAAAGAGGAAAACTGACTGGGTACCCTACTGGAAAGAAAACCACATTGAAGCTCTCCTTTTGGAAAGAGATGCTCTGCGTGCAGAGGTGCAGAACAACAACACAGAAGAAAATACATCAACAGCTGTCAAAAGGTTGAAGAGGAAATTTCCTTGTGCAAACGCCAAAAATGGGAAGATTTTTGTGCTGCTTTGGATCTCAGGAAAACATCACAACACTGGAAAATAATTAAGACATTGAATAACCATGCTTCTCAACTGCCGCAAGATGCGTAAGAAACAAACTCCATAAACAGCCGCGGATAACCAGCTCGCACGAACTTTGAAAGTGCCAATGCGCTGGCTGATTACTATGCAAGCAACAGCAAACTCAACTTCAATAAAAAAAGACAAAGCCACTTTAAGGGCCACAAGAAGACTAATAAAAGGCTGTTTTAAGTCCCCCCAAAACAGCATTTTCTCTGACCTTTTCACAAATGATGAACTTGACTCCGCCCTCTTGAAACTAGATCCGAAGAAAGCTCCAGGCGCTGACCTCATCTTTGGCAGCATGATTCAACACTTTGGTGCAAAAGCCAAGGGAATGTTACTAGACATCTTCAATCTCTCCTGGACTTCCGGAAAACTTCCCAAAATTTGGAAAACCTCCATTATTATCCCGTTGCTGAAGGCCGGTAAAAAAGCCTCTGACTGCAAAAGCTACAGGCCAATATCACTCACCAGTTCACTGTGCAAGCTTATGGAACGAATGATTCACTCCAGAATTATGAACTGGCTTATTCAAGAGAGAAAAATACGCTTCTACCAGACAGCCTACCAAGCTCATCACAGCACAGTAGACCAGCTTTTCTACCTTTGAAGCCCCACGAAAAAACTGTGGCTGTTTTTCTCGACTTCTCTTCTGCTTTCGACCGAGTTTGGCGACAAAAACTTGTCCAAGTTGCCAATAGGGCAGACATCGAAGGACATGCACTTGTTTGGATTCACGACTTTTTAAGAGACCGACATTTCAATGTTAGGTACAATGGTATATTTTCTAGGACCCGTAAAACATGGGCCGGTGTGCCACAAGGCTCTGTCTTGAGCCCTTTGCTCTTCCTTCTCTATATGAACACCGTCGATGCCTACATCCATAAGGAAACAAAGATCGCCTGCTACGCAGATGATGCTGCCATTTGGAGCACAAGTCGAGATCTAAAAACTTCTCAGAAATTCCTAAATCTTAGTTTGAAAGGTATAGCAACATGGGCTGATGACCTCAAACTCTCTTTAAACCCAAATAAGTCAAATTACTGCATCTTCTCAACCGATCGGAAAAATCGGAGTGCCATTGATCTAGACTTAAAAATTCAAGACACCATTATTCAACGCATTGACAATCCTAAGTACCCGGGAGTGATACTGGATCTAGAACTGAGATTTACAAAACACATGAAAACAATGGCATACAAAGGCCTTAAAAAATTGAACATCCTTCGCAAACTCTGCGGCACAAACTGGGGCTCAAGATCATCGACATTAAAAAATACCTACTGCACTGTTATCAGGCCTGTACTTGAATATTGCTCACCCATCTGGACGCATGCATCTGAGTCTGTGAAAGATACTTTAGATTCAGTACAATATAGAGCATCAAAGATTATAATTGGTGCAGTGTCCTCTACTAATAACATCAAGGCCGAACTTGAAAGTGGCCTTGTTTCCCTTGAAAACAGAAGGAAACTTGCAACTCTGAAATTCACCAACAAAATCAGGAGCCACAACAACGACCACCTTGCTCACAGGGCTTTTAATGCTTGGACAGGTGCATCAAAGATCAGGCTTCGAAGATCATCAACGATGCAGTTTGACAGTGACATCAGAAAGGCTATCCATCTTGACCATGCCTCTCTGAATTTTTCCCAAGAACCACTCCTATCCATCAAGCCTCCTATGAGTACTATTTTCAATACAAACCTTTTGGAACCATGTTCTAAGAAAGAACCAACTCAAGCTCTATTACAGAAAGGTGAAAATACAATTCGTTCACTGGCAAAAGATAACAGCGCAATTGTTTACACGGATGGTTCCTCTGACATAGATTGTAATAGAGGAGGTGCTGGCGTCTACATCCTCTACCCCTCAGAAAATGTCAAGCTTAAAATATCCACTGGCCAAATTTCCTCAAACTTCACTAGTGAACTAGGTGCTATTAAAGAGGCTCTTACCCATTGTCTCTATTTTTCTCCCTTTGATGACTCGATTGAACAAATTGTAATTTTCTCAGACTCTAAATCAGCTTTAGAAGCCATACGAAACGGTGAGTCAGCACTGACGGGAAATATTAATACCCTTCTTCACTCTCTAAATATTCCATGCATTCTCCAGTGGATTCCTGCACATGTGGGTATTGAGGGAAACGGATGTGCAGATGCCCTTGCAAAAGAAGCACGAGATAAAGAGCAACTTCCAACAGTCACCTGTACAGACGCAAATGCCGTTGCCAGGCGAAGAATCTATGATCAGCATTTTGACAAGGCAACAATCCCTCATCTAGACTGCCCAAGAAACCTCTCCTCTACAATAGCTCGGCTGCGTACTGGACATTTCAAGGGCATGAAGATATCACCAACTGGTATTAAATCCTATCCCAACTGTGAGCACTGTCCTCAATCCGAACTAACTCCAGATCATGTCTTAAACTGCCTAGCCATTATCTGCTCCCTCTTCGAACTAGGAGCTCCACCATTTGAGATCCTCCATAGTCACCGGGCTCCAGAACTGGCAGATCTCATCAACAAGACTTTTGGTGGACTGTAGACTTTTTGTTTTTTTTTTGCACTTCCCACTTACTCATAGACACGACAACAACAACAACAACATTTAAGTATTTCAGTATATACACTTGTGCTTCTTTTTTTAAAAGATAAAAATTTAATTTAAATTTAATTGAAATTTTAAAATTGAATCTAGTTTAATAAAGTAAAAATTTTAAAATTGTGATTAAATTCTTTATTGAAATAAATAGAATGATATAATCGATAAGCGTAAAAATAATTACCACGATAGTATACCTAGTAATGATAGCAGTTTTCAACAAATTCATACGATAGTCTTTATTCTAAAACCACACACAACAGAATACATTCTTTTCATTGGTTTAAATTTCAGTCTATCAAAAAATATTTCATTAATATACATATTACTTATTAAACTATGTTTCGGGAAATTTATATGTAAAAAGAAATTGTTAACAACCATCCAAGCAATTAATCTCGACTTTAATGCAATTTATTCCAGCATTATGAGAATTTTAGGCAATGAAGTTGGTATAATGTACCCCTACTACATCTAGATAGTACATGTTTAACAATATTTTCCAGACAATATATGATCATCTGTATTGTCAGGATAAGTTAGTGAAAACACATCTAAAAACTAAAAATTTCCATGATATCAAAACTGGAAATTTCCTTCTTTCATTTATCAGTTACATAATAATAAAGCAAAAGAGTTCAATTTTCAAGCAAAACAATTAATTGCCTAATATATCAAAAAACATGATTTGCAAGTATTTCTTTGGGCACTCTATATTTAAAATCTGATTGCGTTAATGTGAAAGAAAATTGCAAAATAATTAAAAATATAGGAAAATGAACTTCTGAAATTTATAAAGTGGTATGCTTGATAAAACTAAAATGTTTGTGAAAATATTTAAAATATCTACGAAAGTTAAGGAGAGAAAAGTTTTTCGAAGCTCACCTTAAAAAATTACACCAACAATACAATTTATAGTTTATATAAGTGATAAAAAAAGATTCAAATTTATGCAAAACACTAGCTACCACTTTTTTGATAGAAAAGAACAGGTATATATGAGTGAGTGAAAAATATTGCAAATATTCTCTCACTTAATAATGAAGATCCTGATGAAGACTCCGACAAACTTATTAGAAAAACTGTAACAAAATTCCTCAGAAACAATGCACCAGACGAATCTATTGCCCTAACCACCACTGAAGAAATAGTTAAAATCATTAAAAACCTCAAAAATTGCAAAGCTCCCGGCCAAGACAATATTAGTAACAAAATGATCAAAAATATCCCTCAAAATTACCTCGAAATTATTAAAAACATCTTCAACAGCTGCCTTCAAAATCAATACTTTCCAACTCAATGGAAAAAAGCCATCATTATTCTCTTTCCTAGACCACTCAAAGATCCAGTTATGCCCCAAAATTACAGGCATATAAGCCTTCTCAGCACAATAAGCAAAATTTTTGAAAGAATTATACTAAACAGACTTCAACACTCACTCCACCAACTTCCTGATGAACAATATGGATTCAGAAAAAACCTAGACACCACTAAGCAACTTATTCGCATCATTGACTATATGGGCAGATCAATCCGCAACAAGCAATCCATCGCATTCCTCATGCTTGATGTCGCAAAGGCATTTGACAGTGTCTGGTACACTGGTCTACTCTTCAAACTAATAGATACCAAAATTCCTACTAATCTAATCAGAATCCTACAAAGTTACCTATCAAACAGAAAGTTTCAAGTCAAAATTAACAATCACACCTCTACAACTAGAAATATCTATTCTGGAGTGCCACAAGGGAGCATCCTCGGGCCAATCCTCTATCTACTATTCACTTACGACTTTCCCATAGATAAACTTGATTACAATAGCCTAACTGCCTTATATGCCGATGATACTGGAATAATAACAAAATCCAAAAATGTCAATCTTGCCATTGACAGACTGCAAAATAAAGCTGAAGCAATAGAAAACTGGTGCCAAAAATGGAAAGTCAAAATTAACGCCCAAAAATCTCAACTTTTAATTATTAGAGCAAGAAATAGACAAAAAATCACCAACACCTTAATCCTCTTCAACACTGAAGTTCCAATTGTTAAAAAAGCAAAATATCTTGGACTCACTTTAAATCATAAACTAACCTGGGAAGATCATGTTGTATCAGTCATCGCCAAAACAAATGCATACTATAACAAATTAAAACCCTTAATAGGACCACACTCCCCGGCAACAATCAAAACTAAAAGACTCATCTACACAGCAATCCTCAAACCTATACTCACTTATGCTTCTCCTGCCTGGAACACTATCAAAGAAAAAAAACTCAAGAAACTGACCGTATTTCAAAATAAAATCCTCAGAAGAATTACTAACGCCCCTTACTACATTAGAAATAAATCTATTCATCATGATCTCTGCCTCAAGCCTCTTCATAATTACATTGCCAGCATTAACCATAAGTATTATCAAAAAGCAACTCACTGCAATACTGCCAATTTCAACAGCATCTTTCAATTTGAAAACTTCAAAGAAGATATCCATCTAAGACCAGTTGCCGCCTACTA
>JAPDSC010091563.1:189-13007 GCA_026290005.1 Latrodectus geometricus | reverse complement strand
CGTGTTAGATCTAGAAACTCAGCGTGAACTCTATGGAGTCATTCTCCGAAAATAGTCACCAAAAACAAGAAAATACAACAAAACAACGATAAATTTCAAAAATTTTAGAAAGACAAAAAACACTTTCATAAAATCAACAAAGGCATAAACACTTACTTTTTAATTCTCGTGATAAGTATCGTCCGAGAAATGGCGCCAAAAATTCGCCAAAATAGCGTACCGTACACTGGGATACAGCCCCATTTGCCTAACAACAAATTCTTTCTTAGGCACCTTAGGGTTTTTTTTTTAATTTTTTTTTTGACAATTTTTACACAAATTTAAGTAAATTATAACTTTTTCGGTGGTAATGTTTTTGTACTTTTTTTGAAGTTCTTTTATCATTCTGCTTATACCACCGTGGTACTATTCTAAGTGTACCTCATGAATTATGGTAAAAATTTCTCCTAAGTACACTTAAAATCTAACATTGGAAATGTCGTCACTCATGAGAAAGTTAAGTTTTTCAATATTGCCTTCTTTCATTACATATCTTTTTAGTCTCAGATAATCTTCGGGTTTTTTCCCACTAATTTTTTTTTAAAAACAAATCATGTCATTGTTTTTTTCGTCAGTAAACCACTGTTTGTTTTCTTAGTATCCATGATATTTAAGTAATCTGAAATTAAAACGCTCAACCATATCAGCCATTATTCATTTTTTTTAGAGAGGGTAGCGTAAAAACGTCAACACGCAACGAAATGAGAACTACTTCTGAAATCACGTGGTTGTCACGTGTTGATAGAAGCCAAGCAGTTGCGCAAACGAAACTTATCACATTCCCCATTATCAGTTGGGGATTTTTTTTAAACAAACCGGTAAATTTGATAAATATGAAATAATTTATCATATTTACCAATTTAGTGGTGATAATGTATAACCGTCGGTAATTTTATATATTCACCGAATTTATTACTTTTACCATAACATATACACTTAAACGTTTAATTTTATGTGTTGATAAAAATAAAGAGAGTATGCATGTAGCAGTTCTTGTGGTATTCATACTGTGCACATGGGAATGGAAGTAATTATGCATGTTATGACTTGATGTATGATTATAGATAGTACAATGAATATACATTACTGTTGACTAAATTAGCAATAAGTAAAAATATTTGTGTGAATGATTGTATGAGTTTTTATGAATGAAGTGAAAGTTCATTGTTTATTTTTTATATGTACTGTTTAGTATAATTAACAAAATTATATTTTTATTTCCATTTCTTTAAAAAAAGCAGCATAAAATTTTTTATTTTATTATTATTTCAATTATTGATTAGTTCCATTAGTTAAACTGTTTTAAAAAATAAACGAATAATTTATCTTTTTCTTCTTGTAAGAAATTACGATATATTTTTGAAAATTTGTAATTTCTATTCCTTACATGAATATTGTGCAACTTGATTGTAATTTCTTCTGCTAAAAACTTTTGTGTAGTATTGTAAAAAAATAGATAAAAATATTATTGTTTTGATCACGTTTTGTAACACTGAAAATTTTGTAAGAAACTTTCTGTGAAATAAAAATAAATTTCTTCTTACCAAAATTTTGTTTTTTAAGAAAATTAATGGAATTGTAAGGAAAAAAATAACTTGATAATAAAAATTAGATCAACATATTTTCACAATATATTTCATATTTAAATTTTATAAGATATATTTTTCATGAATTTTACCACATACTATCTGTTTAAAAAAAAGTATATTTACTAAACTTTATTTTTATTTTTGCGTAATTTCATTTTAATTCGTTAAATTGAACAATTATTTTAGCATAAAAGTATATATATAACACTTTACGCTACACTATCACTTAATAATAATATACATAAAAATTAATGAATGCGACGATCACAGAAATTGATGAACATTGTTACCCGGGTAGAATTTGAAAGTTCTATTTTTTTTTTTTTTTTTTTTTTTTTCTAAAATAAAAATGGTGCTCGGACTTTTTTAATATCAATATATTTTTTTAACTTTCACTTAATATCGATATTTTTTTTTAACTTTCATTTAATATCGAAGTATAATATTTTTATAAGCATAAAATAAGAATAAATCAGGAATAAAATCTCAAAGTGATTTAACTCAAAATATTCTACTAATTAACAAGTAACATTTAATTTGTAAGGAAAATGGAATAAACGTTTTCTAGAACAAAGAGGAAGTTGTGACCGTATAATGGCGTACACAACAACAGTAGATTGTTGCATCAAATCCAGTGTAGAGAAAAATAATATTTCCCCACCTTACTCAAATGAAAATACGGCCGCGGGGTGCCTGGTTGGTTAGGGCATCGTTCTCCTTACCAGAAAGCAGGGAGTTCGAATCCCGGCTTAGCCGAAGATCCGTCGTGTTCATTAATGGCAACTGGGGCACGTAAAAAATGTCGGGTCGCAATGTCCTCCATTTTCCTATTCCAAATTAATACCTCTGGAGAGATGATTGAAACCAGGATATGGGTCTTCTCTGGCTTCAATTTCTAAATTGGAAGACCCAGATCGTGCTGCCATCTATGAGCCAGACAAGACGTACTTCCATCTTCGTATGGGGTTGCTCTATTCAAGAAACGGAAGACGCTCTTTCTGAGATACCACGGTGATATGGTTGATTAGGCTAACGTTCTCCTTACCGGAAGACAGTGAGTTCGAATCCTGGCTTAGACGAATATCCGTCATGTATGGCAACTGGGGCAGGTAAAGTATGTCAGATCGCGATGTTCTCCATGTTCCCATTCCAAATTAGTACCTCTGGGGGTGGTTGGAGCCAAGCTATGGGTCTTCTCTGGTTTCAATCTCTAAATTGGAACATACAGATGGGGAGTCCTGCCATCTGAGAGCTCTTCTACCTTCGTACTTCCACCTCATTCTGACTTCATTTTCCCAGTGTCTGACGGGTGGGGTTGCCTTTGCCAAGTGTCATTAGTAACAACAACAAATGAAGACACACGGTGGAGGGACCTTCCTTTTTTATTTGTAGCTTCTTACAATAATATTCTATAAGCTACAGCTAATTATACGATTTTGAAGTTTCATAGTGAACATACGTTTACATTGACATGCAGATTCAATTTTAGAAACATTTTTCAGGAGAAAAGAATTTAGTGATCTCCGTAAATAAAAGAAATAAAAGCAAGAAAAATAAAAGGAAAAAGAAATTACCGAGGCGAAGACATCCCCAACATCAGCCTGCAAGAACAAAGTTCCAAAACCTGCAAGAGCAAAGTTCAAATTTCGCAATCTTGAATTCCATGCCATTACTTCTTCCAGGAAGTTCGAACAAAATCGCTTGGATCAACTTCGAGAAAAAACTTCTAGAAACAGAAGTTAAGCACAAAAAAATTCAACCAGGAGATATCAACTAAAAAGATCAACTGCTCTGACACAAAAATGAAAGCAGCTGAAAGTGTCATACGACAAACATGAGGAGAATTAGAAGTTATTTATCAATATGCGATGATAGTTAAAGTTAGTTCAATATATTTGAAGTTGTTATTTTCACGATTTCTGTTCAGCAATACGTAGGCAAGTTATAAACGCTAACTATAAAGTTTGCGTTTCTTCTATCTTACAGTTTTAGGGTTGCCATAACTCTGCGATTGACTGACTATATCTGAACTTTTATGAAATCTTTTCCTTTGTTTTTTCTCCTTAGAGTTTCATATCGTCATCTTTTTAGATATTTGAGAATTTGAGGTAAAGACTCTCTTGGCTTATATTTATCGTATTATGACTTCCCTTTATAAATAAGAACTAGGTGAACCAAGACATTTCACAATGGATGATACAGCATTTTCCTAAATAGTTTGTGAACAAGAAATTAATAAATTTCTCGAAATGCGTTAGGGTTCTAAGAGGGGCTAGAAACATAGAGAGGTTGAAATGTTAACAACAGTTCTACAATATCGCCAATTGTTGTTGTTGTCTTGTATCAGCTAGGCTGGCAGTATGGCGTGCGCTGCTCCACTTTTCCAACTGAACCGTAATTTGGTGCATAATTTGGTGATTTCCTAAGTACGCACATGCCATAGGTACCCATTTATAGGCTAGGCAACTATTTATTCCAGTAAAGGACAAAGACAGGAGAAAGAGAAAATACAGCCATTTTATTTAATCAACCGAACCGGGATTTGAACCCAGGACCTGTTGCAGTCAGGCACGCTGACCACAAGACAGGGTGAACAGCATAGACAAATTTGAATGAAATAAATAACTCCAGTCTCTTCAGTTTTTACCAAATATTTTTCTGTAATACATCTCAGTGGCAATAAAAATAAGATAATACTCTTTTTTCTCATATTTTTTTTTAAACACTAACTCATGCATTTGTTAAGGAATTAAAAAAAAATGTGAAAATTACTGAATACAAATCCTAGGCGTTATAAAAATAATGGTTAAAATATAAAGGAATCTGAATACAAACTTATTGATGAGCAATGAACTATATTACCGCCTCTTTACTGAAGACTTAATAACCTCTATAAAAATAAAAATTCTATATAAATTATTAAGCGCTCAGTAAATCTGCCTTAATTAACACAAATAGAAATAAAAACATCCTTTAAAGACACAATGGTGCGAACTTATAAAGGAAGAATAAAATTTTTATGAATGTATATATGACAAAATTTTAAACTCTAAACCTAGAAGGTACACCACTTTGACGTCTTTTGAAATTTTAGAAGAAAAATATAAAAATTTATTGCATTTTTATATCATCTCCTGTACCGATTTTTATCCGTTGAATGGGAAAAGTAGACATTGAAATCTAATTTCTTCAAAAGTTTTCAAATATCTCTACGGTTATGCCTCATAAGAAGAAGTCATAATGCAATTAAAATTTTTTGTAAAGTAGTTTTTCACTTATGTAGAAATTACAACAATAAATATCAATACCAGTTTTTTTTGTTTCTAATGGCGGGCACCCTTGAGCAAGTATAGTACATTAGCCCATTAGCCGCAACAAGGCCGGAAACTGCTACTCATTTTATCGTTATCCGGTGGGCAGCTGTGAACCAAGTCACGGAGGTACGAGTAGCATCGCCCACGCCACACCACCACAAACCCGTTTATAGGGCGGGCCACATTCATCCATTATCTGAGGAAAGGACAAGAAACACAGAGAGAGAAAGTACATCCATGCCCGATCCCAGGTCTCCCCCATCCGTAATCAGTTACTCTAACCACTAGACAGGTTGGGCTACTCAATACCAGATTGTTGCTGGAGCTATATTAAATGAAATAAGCCCCATTAACAATTATAGGGGCCGCGGTGCCCTGGTGGATTAGGGTGTCGTTCTCTTTTAAAAGATGTAGTGAATTCGAATCTCGGCTTATTAGAAGATCCATTGTGTTCATTAATGACGAATGGAGCACATAAGTCGTGGTCGCAATGTCCTCCATGATCCCATTCCGAATTAATACCTCTGGAGGTGTTAGGAGCCATGCCTTGGGTCATCCCATCCCTAAATTGGAAGACCCAGTTGGTGCTGCCATCTATGAGTCCAGTCGTACTTCTACACTCGTGAAGGGATGCACTGTTCTTTAATAAAAGACGCTCTTTCTGACTCCATTCGTTCAGTCCCAGACGGGCAGGTTTTTGGCTTCAAGTGTCATTAACAACAACAATTGTAAGAAAAACGAAAAAATAAATTGTGAATTGTAATCAGGAATTGGTTACTTGTGTAAAAGGAGGAGATTTAGCGGATAAATGTAAAATATCGAAGTATAATATACTAAATATATATTACTAAACTCAGTCCCACGACAATCCAAATGGGGCTATATAAAAAGAGCCCACCAAGACCGTAATCTCTGGGTTGCGAAATGTGCCTTCTAGTTATGTGGTCAGCCTAACGCGAAATCGCCAGTGTTTAGTTCCCAAGCATACTTGGTACTCAGTTTTATCAACATACTGGAAAAATGAGTCGACCTCACTCACGCACATGTATGTGTGAGGTCGACAATAAAAAAATTGTCGACTTCACAAAGAAATGAAAATAAGCGTATCTTATTTTCATTTCTTTCCTTGTTGCCTTTAACTACATTGTTTTCTAAGTAACTATCTTTAAATTTATGTGCATTCATTTGTCAAATCATAGAGATAAGCATATAAGAAATGTGTCCGTGAATCTAGTGTTAATCCATTTTGAGCCGGCACATAAATGAAATAAAAGTGATATGTTTTTAAAATAATATGATTATACACCACTTATTTCATTATCTCTTTCATAATTATTTTTGATAATAAATATTATAAAAAATATTTATTGCGTGACGGAGGCGTGGATATTTAAAAAATGAGATTAATATTTGGCCCCAAGATAAAAATAAAATATAATTAGGATTTTTTTATCTGTTTCTTTTCCGTATTAGATAGTTCTTTTTTCTGGTCCTTGCGCAACAAAATACTTTAGACAACCATACCAGTCTCTCTTTTTTCTTTTTAATCTCTTACCAATATATGTTTACGTGTTATCATACTGGATCAATTTTATTATCAATAACTGTTATCAATTTTCCTGCGGATGAAAAGAAGATTTATTTTAACTTCAATTATCGGTTATAATCACTCCAGCTTATCACAATAAATACCTGTAGTTAGGATTTTCTCAGAATTCTGGATGTTTTAAAGCAGCGCATATCCTGTAAATGTGTTGCTTTAAATTGTATCAACTATTAAACGCGGGAAAAGTTTAGCTTCTGTATTTAACTTTTGCTTGTTGAACAAATTATTTTTGTTTTTCATTATAGAGTTATGAAAAGTAATCTATATTTATTATAGCTTCCATGTAGACTAAAAAATGCTATTATTTTAGAGATTTTCTAAAAATATTTTGCCATCCCTGATTGGTTGAATTTCTTAGTTTCAATTATATTTTCGTGGATTATAGGAATATTTACAAATATCTAGGCTGGAAATGAGAGACAGAACGAACTATTACCATCTTTGAAATTTATTGTTTGTAAGGGAATGTTACAAGTTGTAACTCATTCAAGTAATCTTATCTCTACTTGAAATACTCATATATATTTTAAGTAGCGGTAGCTATTGTCCAAAATTTGAAAAACAATAGAAGACCTTTTGTTGTACAATTCGTAAAGGCTCATACAATGGTTGTTACATATGACACTTGACAAAGCCAAGCCTGCCTGCCAGGAACTGGGAGAACGAGTGTTCTGGACAGAATAACCTCCTACGAGGCTGGAAGTACGACTTTGGGTCATATTTGGTAACACCATCTGGGTCTTCGAATTTAGAATTAGAAGCCAGAGAAGAACCAAGGCTTAGCTCTTAACACCACAAGAGATATTCATTTGGAATAACAACGTGAAGGATATTGTGCTACGATATATTTTACGTACCCTAGTTACCATAAGTGAACACGACGGATCTTCGGTTAAATTGGGGTTCGAACTCACTACCTTCTGATAATGAGAATGACGCCCTAACAAACTAGGCCATCGTGGCCTTCTCATACAACTAAATCAAACCACCATTTTTTATGAAATCTTTATGATAATTAATTACTCGATATGAAATCTGTTAAATATTATCTGTTATTATTGGAACTCTTAAATTTGGAGCAATTAGAATCGATGGGATTAAACTTCGCAATTTATTTTATTTCAGGGATGTAGTAATAGCAAACATTTTTAATAAGGCATCTTTGTTTAATGTTCATGAAGAATATATGCTTTAAAATAAGGCTCTCTCATCTGAAAAAAATACTCGTGAAAACTATCAAAATGTTAAGCAACTGAACAAGTTTATTCAGATAAAAATCTATGTTTATCTATCTAACAGACCAAAAACATTCAAAAATAATTTGCAATTCGTTGGCTGGTATTTTTTATATTTCAAATACAATAAAAAAGTGTTAAATTTATTTTTTATTATTCAATTTAAACTGACATGAAATTATTTATTTATGCCATTTAGTGCATTATTACACTAAAAGTATACATGAATATGCAATTCTCGGTTTAATAATTCCAATTATGAAAGTTCATTATAAGTATTTTACCAGTTCCAGATCAATAAACAATTTACAAGTCCATTCTTTAAAATTTGTACAATCATAACAAATTAGAAATCATTTCTAAAAGTTGAAGACAATCATTTCCAATCAATGAGTAGCTCAGAAAAAGCTCAAAATGTAGTCAATACTTCATAAAATCATCTACAACATTATGAACTGTCAACAGTTTACATAATGATTTATTGACAACGTCATTTGCATCACTCAAAATATGATACTATTCCTTAATAGCTAGAAATGCGAAGTATCCACTTATGGAAAATATTTCCAGTTTCTTTCTGGATCACAACAATCAGACCTCTGTAATAAAACAGCATATAATATGCTGTTTGGAAAAAATATTCAAGTTTGTCTTCCACTATCAGGCCTCTTCACTAACATAAATTTCGCTCTGTTGAATTCATAAACACAGTAATAATACATTCCAATTGACTGTTGCTGTTATTTAATGCATTAAATGACTGTTAACAATTACTACTTAATGCCGATAGAAGGTAGATTTGAATCCTTGTTTAACTGAAGTGTACACAAAAGGCAACTGGGGCACATTAAATAGGTTAGAGTCGTAATGTTCATCAAGAGAAATAATACCTCTTGGGGAGACAACTATTGTGTGGCCTGCTTGGTGTCTGTTACTACATTACAAGGACTTCCACCTGGTAATTTCTGCCAAACTGGTATAAACCTAATTAGGGCTAGGTACAAGATCGTTTGTTGATTTACACTCAATGCTTTTGATAATGAATTCGATTTAAAACACAAACAGCCAAATTTTCTTTACTGTATGTAACTGAAAGTGAAGTAAACAAATTTAAATGGATTTAATTCTTTTAGCTTAATGTCAATGAAATTTTAAATTAATAGACCTCAACTAATTTTTATTTGTTAATAGCTGAACTCTAAATAATAAATACATTGGAATTCATAAGTTGAAACATAAAATTTGTAACTAATGCACCGATACAAACAAACATTTATTATAAATAAAAATATGAAAGCAACACGAGATACTAATGGTTTGAAAAATATCTAAAAGCTCTAATAGCAAACAAACACAAAAATATGAAAACATATAAAAAGCTTTATAATTTATGCATGACAATAATAAATTGATGCTAATCATGTCATTAAAAATATTTGTTAATACACCATGTCTTAAAAAAAAAAAAAAAAAAGTAGCATAAAAATAATTATCAGATTTGACTATCTAGCAATAACTTAAAGGTGCATTAATACTTAGTGAAGTGAAAAGAAATTGCATAAAACTTTTTCTCAATAATATGCATAATATAAATGTAAAAATAGAGCCAACACATTTTCCACCTTTCCAACTTGATTACTGACATTCTGGATATATTTAAAATGAACACTAAGTTTTAACTCTGCATAAATTATATGAAAAATTTATCTTCTGATCATATTCTCGTTTTGGGTTTCTGAAATTAATAAAATAATTTATTTAAACAGTATTTGCAAGATATTTTATACTATTATAATAACAATCAAAAATAATAACAATAAGAAAGTTGAAATGAAATTGATAGAGAAATTAATTTGTTATCTTAAACGATGAATTAATATTAATTGATTAATTATTATGTAGCTTCTAACTGAATATAATTAAAATAATTCAAGAATTCAAATACTAAGCTCTTATTTTGCAATAATTATTTAAAACTATTAATATTTGAAACTACATAAAAAGGAAGCAGAACAGAAAAACATATGGGAAAACATTCACAAATCAAATTATAAAATATTAAGAAACAAATAAAAATATTAAGGTTTGTTCAGAGCACAGAAATTATGAACAAGTTTAATGCATTTCAACAAATAACAGTTTGGAACGCACAAGCTAAAAAAAAAAATAAAATAAATAAAAAATACAATTAAGTGATTGGACCAAATGATCCCTTATACACAAATTCAGAAAATCAAATATTTTTGGTTCAATAATTTGTAATTAATTTCAGGCTAAATGATAACAAAATACTACATATACTGATGAAACAAAAAATAATGTAAAACCCTTTGTTTCCCATGAACTTCCTATTCAACTACATAAGAAATAAATAAAAATCATCAAAATTAAACAAGATAACAAATATTAAATGTACATACAGTGTAGAAAATATCCTCAACATGATTAAAGTTCTCAATAAGTTATATTAGAAAATTTTTTTATATTACACAATATTTATTTAAATATATAACTTACATCCTCTTGAAAAAACTGTTACAGTATTTTAAACCAGGCAAAAACTCCAAAAAAGTTGAAAATTACACACTAATCAGCTTGTTACACACACTTAACAAAATATCAAAAAGATTCATAAAAATAATTATGTAAACAAAATCTACACAATTAATTTTATACTGTCATATACAAGTGTAATGTTTCTAAGACATTTGTCGAAATACAGAAGGATGAAGTTAATCAAACTAAACATCAATACTGATATAATATAAACAAACTAAAATGAAGCAATGAAATATCTGACTTAGGAGATAAATGCAGTAGTTTTTCAAAGAATCCTGAATCCAACACTTTTGAACTGAAAATGGCATCTATAGAAAAACAGTAGTATTTTACGAAAATTGTATGGCAACAATATTAAATACACTGAATGCAAACATGGTAATTTATATAATTCAATTAGCCTAATATAATAATGTAAAAATGATGTATCAACTAAAGAATCATACTAAATACTGAAAATTCTTAGTTATAATTGTTTAAAAGAAAGATATCGATAGATAGCCCAAGAGTATTTCAGCATAAAATACTAAAATTCATGATAAATGCGCCATTTTATGTCAGAAATATAAAGCTTGAAAAAAATCAATAAATTGCTGACATCATCAAACACACAGAAATGTGTAACAAAAGATTTTTTTGTGAAACTGTACAAAAATGTAAAATAGAAAACAATACCTTCAACTACAAATATTTACTAGGGTACCAAATATCGCCCAGTTGCAGATTTCTTTTTACAAGAAAATAGATAGTTCTGTGAGATTAAATTATAAAAACATAGAGAAATATTCCATTTAATTAATTTATTTTTGTTTTAAGCTAACACAGCATTGTGCACTGTCTGAGGCTGTAGTAAGGCATTTAAACGTCAACAACATAAACATATTCCAGAAGAACTTTTTAGAAAGTGGGCCAAATTCATGATCACCAGGGAGGAAATCTGGAAAACTCCACAGCTCCCACCCCAACAGACGTGTATTCAGAAATGAAACCTCCTTTTTTTGTTAAACAGTGACTACGATCTTTATTACATTTATTCAAATTCTGTTAACTTTTACACAAAAATCATTGCAGAAAATAACACTTTAAATAATAAAAAAATGCAAGTGCTCTCATTTCGGCCACTCAATCACTTGCACTCCTATTGGTTGACTGTGCTACATCTCATGCAGACTCACTTGTGCTGAAATACTATTAAAAAATATAAACAGTCAGCGCAGTATTCTCAGAATATAACTAGTTGGAATTGTTTAATACTATAATTAGTTGGTGGCTGACAACATAATTCAGTTAGATGATTTTGTAACTAAGGAGCATTACAAAATATCATTAAGAGCATAATCCTTTTTCACAAATTAAATAATTTTTCAAAAGGAAGAAAATAATAAAAATATATATGATCATGCATTAAAAGTCAATATTTGACACTATATGATTGATTCTTATAACTAAAAGGGTAAAGAAAGCATTTATCACATTGTTATTGACTTGCCAATGTAACATTTAAACATACCTTTTTTAAAACAATAAAGAAAATATGAAGTATGTATCTTTATATACAATTGGAAAACAAAATAAACTATGATACACTTCTGGCAAAGATTTATTTAACAGTAACATGAAATAAATAAAAAAATGCATCATCTGGCATACAATTTAATCAACATAAAATTTGAAATAATTACATCATCAAAGTGTAATTAATAGCATAACACAGTGAGCACCAAAAATATGTACAAAGAGTTAGGAATCAATTTTCAGGGTTAACTTGACAAACTGAATCAACGAAATTATCAAAGTCCATCATACTGATTTCGAATTTTTCAAGTTGTGAAGTGACATCAAACACTTGTTCCTCTAAAGACGGTTGATCGGAGAACGACGACAAAGGAGGAGCGAACTGACACTCTTGGTAAAAAGCACCTAGATCATGATGAGGGTCACATGCAGCAAAAGGTGGCTTCTAAATTATAAATACAAGTGCACTTAAGTAACTAAAGTAAAAACAAGTAAGTCAACAGTTCATGTTTAATATAAAATAAACAAGGAAACATAAAGAATAAAAATAATTTGTAACATTAAATAACTTTAGAATGTTTGGAGAGTAGAGGAAGAAATTTAAAGATAAAACAAGCAAGAGGCAAAATTAAAAGTAATTCAAACGAAAACTTTTAATGTGAATATACTTTATAGGGAAAATGAAGAAATCAGAAATAAAATTAAATATTAAGGACTAAAAATATAAACTTTTTAACACTTTACAATTTACTCAATAAATAAAAAATATAGCAAAAAATTAAAACATCTTTTATTGCATTTACCACTAATTCTAGGAAGGGGGGGGTAAAAAAAAGCATTGAACTTATTTTTTTTCTTTTTTTTTTTAAACCACACATGATAGTTTTAGATTCAAACATTACATAAAACTAAACTCAGTCGCAATTTATGTTTAATAGAAAATAAACAAGAAAACAAAGTT
>JAPDSC010091561.1:6216-17741 GCA_026290005.1 Latrodectus geometricus | reverse complement strand
ATATATATATATATATATATATATATATATATATATATATATATATAATTTGCTTTAAAACACTAAAATCCATTTTGGAAACAAAAAATTGAAAAAGTTTTACTGTAAAATGGTTTCTCTAAGTTCTTTTCTCATCCTACTGTCACTCTATTCATTTTTGCAAATAAGCCTTGGGAAAGAGAATGCTAGAAACATTAGCGATTCCGAAGTTTAACCTTCATGTAGAAGAGACATAACATTTCTAAGTGATTCAGAATGATTTATGGTAATTTATCGCTCTTGGAATGCTTGCAAGCTTTTAATTGTGTTTACATTTTCTTTCACTCTTTCATATGTGGAATGTCACACTAAAGTTCCCTTATATTTTATTAAGTTTGGAACAGCTGCCTCTATATTCATAAAAGTGGTGTCTCGGTTTAGTAATGTAGCCATATTTGCTATTGAACTAAGACATTTAGCAAATTTATCATTTCTATCTCGGAAACTGTTCGAAATAGAGAAAAATAGTGATAATATTAATGCAAATATTAGGAAAGTTGAAAAGTTCATTTACTTTTCGGTAATTTCCTAAACTGTGAAGTGAATGCACTTGAATTGAAGGATTTCTATTAAGTTTGCAATAGGATCACAATCAGCTCAAGTTTGATAATCTTTTGTACGAAGCACGACACCTCAGTGGACTTTTTCAGTAGGAATCATAGATTTATAGTTGGTGATTCCCACTGAAATGGAAGACATTTGAAACACTTAGAGTGTCATCTTTCTAATGATAGTTTATGCAAGCAGTGTAGACAATATGTAGAACTTAAAAGGAGTGTCGCTATACAACTAAACTCAACTTAAATTCAAATATTTTTCTGTTGCACAAATGAGTAAGGAATGATACGTTTGGCAGCTATGAAAGGGACATTTTTTCAGTGTTTGTATCCTGATATTCATCATCATAGAGCAATTTTGTAAGTTGAGTATTGTAAGATGGTTTTAAGAAACAGTGAATGCAAACGAATACACAATTATCAGGAAGGCTGTATCAGCAATTGTTTCTGTTCTTTTCTTTGTTTGTTTGTTTCTGTTCTTCCGTATCTTTTTCATCGAATGATTTTAACTGTTACAAAATTTAATGGGAGAGACACTGAATGAATAGAAAAATTTTATATG
Source organism: Latrodectus geometricus (assembly GCA_026290005.1). Lineage (NCBI taxonomy): Eukaryota > Metazoa > Arthropoda > Arachnida > Araneae > Theridiidae > Latrodectus > Latrodectus geometricus. The sequence goes on along the minus strand of JAPDSC010091561.1, from coordinate 16,583 downwards.
ACGACCAGCTAATTTAAGACTGAAATTTTACTCAGATACGCATGCGCCTTATCATGCATGAAATACAGTACAAAATAGATCAATCAACAAGTCATCTTAGGTAGAAGCCAATTTATAAAAGCACTAAGTGAGTTATGAGCTCCTCCACACCAATCAACTCTTCAACAGGTATTAATGAAAAGAGACTCTATGCGTGGTATAACTTAATCATCAATCGCAAATAAATTCCAACCAATATTCTTTACAGATATGGTATGGAGAGATCACACATATTTTTCACAAGAATGGTATTTACTATAAGCAAATCATCCATTATTAGGTACTGGCAAACCCTAATTGTTTTACTGAATTTTGACGTCAAATGACATTGTTATTTAGATTTTTCATTGACTTTAAATGAGGTTTATTATTTGGTGTGTTATTTACAATAACAAGCTGATTGGGACAACATTTTGCGATGGTACATGAACGAGTATATAATCGATACTGAACGTAAAAGCAAATTGTGTAAATATTTTGTGTTTAATCTTAGATATATGGTATCAAGATGATGGAGCCTTTTCAAACGCCTTTCCAGTTTTAGAAGAATCTCATCAAAGAATTTGATTTGCTACCAAGGAGTTTGAGGTCAAACTCGAACAAAATACGTTAAGGGCCTTCTGATGATGAAGACTGGCTCCCACGTTCACTTCATCTGAGTCCACTGAATTTTTTCTGTTGATACACTTTTTAAGGTAGGTGTAAGCGATCCTTCCAAAATCATTGGAAGACCTTGAAAAATATATTAGGGAAGCTTCTGCCAAAATTCCACTTCCAGTGTTTAAAAACATGCGTTGTCATATTCAAACTAGGGTCCAAAAATTCATTGCAGCTGAAAGTACGAATTTTGAACCTTTAGGGGAAGTATTAAAGCTTCAGGCTACATTGTTATAACTAGTTGTTATATGTCGTATAAAAAGCAAATGCAAATTTTAACCGTTCTGTCTTTTCATTATTATCAAAAAAGTAAATAGATTATGCTCTATGACTACATAAGTCACTGTGTCTCCAATTTAGCTCAGATATTGAGATGTAAATGCTAACTCAACAGTTTCCCACCAGGAAGTATCTTTAAGGTTTTCATTCAAGACCGCTTTTCTATATCTAGATTCTGCTTACATAAATATTACAGTAGCCGTTCAAAAATTAAAAGAATGGCAAATATGACTTAAACGGGCATATTGTACACAACAATTCATGAATTAGGTAAATTATGGTTATTATCTTCTACATAATTTTCTAATAAATTGTGTAATTGTTATAAAAGTTCATTTACAAATAAATAATTGATTTCATAAAAATGTAATTTAAAACTTATTCTTTCTAAATTTATAGTTATATCAAAAGACCTTTATTAATAGAGATATTTCTGTCATAAAATTCATTCATTTTTTTAAGGTCTTATAAGTATTATATCAATAATTTTAAAAGTAGAAAATTTCAGATTCCTTTCTAGCTCCTATTAAAAATCAAGTTAAATAATTTAATTTCTTTTTTCTATTTTTATCTTTCGTTGAGGTTCCATTAAAATATTGAGGATTCTTTTCCCTTGAACATTTGATCCTGATATTTTTTAAGCCAAATTATTTTGAAGATTAAAAAAATTGTGAGAGATTTTTCTAATTTTATGCATTCCAATAGGTCAAAGTTTTAGTATAATTTTGAAGTATGCAATACTTTCTAGGAAACAAATTTACATATTAACAAAAGTTACGTATCATTTTAATTAATACGTAACTTTAGTTAATACGTAGTTAGTGTGCTACGTATTAATTTAATATACTTAAATCCTTTGTTTTAATGTTTCTAAGATGATCCGGAAATTACTAGAATATTAACAATTACTTTAATGAAAAATTTTTAATCAAACGAAAGATGATATACAGACAACATCGAATAAAATGCGTTTAGTAAGTGTGACTGATTGCATAAGAATATAAATAATTATTCAAAAAATAAAATGAAAAATAATTTAAAACAGTAAAGTTAGTTTCAAATTTAGTGGTAACATTAAAAATAGCAAAAGTGTTGGCAATATCTAAAATATAAGTTCTATAAATCAAACATAACCAAAAACATCATGTACAGATAAAGATTGATACTCTGAGGTTATTAATTATTGATTCTGTGCTATTTTTATCATTTACTTAATTGCATGATTGAGAATCGGATTATTCACATTAACATTGCTTAGAATATAATACATAATTTTTCTGCCATCTCTTAATAGCCCACTTTCTAAAATCTATGTATATATGGTTTAATGTACCTCAGAGTAAGTAAACATCAAATAAAATGGATTCCAGAAGTCGTCAAAAAACTATTGTAGGAATATTTATCGAGTTTAGCTAGGACTACTTCCACACATACTTATTGATATCAATGTAATCAAGATCATCATTCAAATTGATTGCTAGTTCATCACTGCACAGTTCAAAATAGGTTAAAGCTGGTAAATATTGTTCTCGTAAGCTAAATTCTCACATATTTGATGAATTTTCTGGGCCTTATCTTTGAATTATCAAAGTATTCCACATAATCGTATTTCACATCAAATTAACCATTTACTTTACTTAAGTTAATCCACTCCTTTCAACCTGATTGGAAATCATTCTAAGTTTGTATCTGCATTTTAAATATTCTTAGCAAATATCTATACCAATCCTAGTTTAAACGCTGTTTCGTGTCACTTTCATATAATTAATTCTTAAGCAATCGACGAAATTCAAAGATTTAGACATTTCTCCTCTGACTAATTGGTAATTGATTTCGATTACATTGATTGTTGGTAATTCAGTTTTTATGATAGTATGAAGTTTCTATTTTAAATTATATACCTAGATTTTTTTGTTTCAGTAACAACAAATTCTTAATGGAACTAATTTAAAATGCTTCCTCCAGCTTTTTTCCTATCTTACATATGTACAGGTAAGCTTTTCCTTTAAAACTATAATAATTTATTTCTTAAAAATTATTCGCATTTCTCTGTCCTAAAGGTTTTGGAATAAATGTTATATAACATTTTATATAATTTAAAATATTATTATTATTAATAATAAAATAATATTTTATTCAAACTTACAATGTTGATAAACTTTCAATGCTATTTTTATAAATAAACATGTTTCAGTGTCATATTTCTTTACATCATTGTAATTATTTATATCTCATTTTCTTTTATTAATAGGAAACTATACATTTTTGACAATATGTATATATATAATTATTTTGTAAGCCAAATCAAAAAAACAAATAGTTTAGAAATTTATTTTCTTTTTAGAATTTTAGGATTTCTTTGGAAATATTTATAAGTTAAATTTGCATGATAAATCTACTATTAAATTGCTAAATATTTTAATGTATGTATTTTTAAAAGTCAATTCTTTACGTTTAAATATAGTTCATTAGATATAATTCTTCTAAAAACTTTGAATGAAATTATAATATTCTCTCTAATCTTTGTTACAAAATTTCTATTTCTCTTTAAACGAGCTAAAAAACAAGCTACAGAATACTGTATAAGGAGCTCTTAACGCATTTATAATATATTATGTTGTAACATAGAACTCATATGTGTTATAACATAGATTCAAAAACTAATTATGAAAAAACAATTTCGTAAATTAAATAATTCGATCTAATATTTTTTACAAATATAGTATGGAAGGATCATACAAACGTTTCACATGTTACTGGTTGCTGGTAGACTTTACATGTTTTACAGGCTTTCGACGTCATTTGACGTTTACTCATATTTGCTCTTTAGTTTTTTAATTGACATCAAATGAAGTTTAATATTTGGTGTGCTATTTACAATAACAAGCTGATTGGGACAATATTTTGCGATGGTACATGAACAACTACACAATCGATACAGAACGTAAAAGGAAATTTGGTAAAGATTTTGTAGTTTAATATTAGAGATATATAGTATCAACATGATGGAGCCTTTTCGCATACCATTTCATTTTTTGCCGTCTCATCAAAGAATTCGGATTTTTACCAAGGAGTTCTGGTTCAAACCCGAACAAAAGATATTACTGGTTTGACGGTGTTAATGTGCTATTAATAATAAAATAATGCTTACATTCAAGAATGGTAGATAAACTTACAATTTTTTTTTTTGATAAATAAACATGTTTTAGTGTCATATTTCTTCACATTGAATATCTCCTTTTCTGTTATAAATAGGAAATTATACATTTTTTGATTACATATATATATATTTAGCTGTTAAAGATGTAGAACCAATCAATCAGGTGACGATGGCCATCAGTTTTGTACATTATATATATATATATATATATATATATATATATATATGTCTTATATATGATATATATATATATATAAAAATAAATAATAAATTATTTTCTCTCCAGTATTTTACATTATTTTTAGATCAGTATTTTACTGTAGATATTTTTTAAACAGAATTTTTTTTAATGTTTAAATATTGTTATACTTAACTAGATAAAATTCTTCTAAAAACTTTTTGATCTTTAAGCTATTTTAATCCCTTTAATCTTTGTTACAAAGCGACTATTTCTCTTGAAAAGATCTTAAGAAAACAAGCTACGAAATTCAATGTGAAGAGCTTATAATGATTTATAATATAATATACATCAAATATATATCATAATATAGATTCAAAATATTATTTATGAAAACTCACTTTGGCGAATTAAATAATTTAAACTAAACTTGTTTGAAAAATATATAAATTATTACATACTGAAAAATTCTTAAAACAATATCGATAATTAAAGAATAAACAAGTTAGTAGCTGAAGAAACAATAAACAATCTCTGGTACAATTTTTTTTCTGTTTTATAAAAGAAATAACTGCAAAATTAATATTATTTTACAAATTTTCATTAAAATGAACTGTGCATACAAATACAATAAAATTAAGTTAAAAGTATGAGGATACGTAATATATTTTAAATTATATGTTGAGCATATTTTCTTACACATAAAATTAACTATACGTGACACATAGTTAAGTGTACAGCTGAAAATAAATTTACACATAATATAAAATAAATATTAAAATTTTTAATAAGGTTTATTTTGATAAGTTAATTAATATTTTTGACCTATTTTAAGTAAACTTAATATATACATGATAATTAATTTGTATGCAAAAACTTAAATTTATGTAACAAATTTTGAAAAATGTATTTTTAATTTTGTGTCTGTATTGAGCGTATACAATAATTGTCCTGTGTGCAACATACACACGATCGGTAATGCAATATAATACATTATTTTTGTAGAATTAATTAAATAATTTATGCATAATTGAGATATAATACAGTTATGCATAAGTTTAAGAATTAAAGTTAATAAAATGTATATAAGCTAATATTATATTATACATAATATAAAAAGAATAAAAATTAAAATTAAAAAATCCTTTAGACATGGATTTTTGATATTTTAATATATTATTTTCTCATAATTTATTAAACTTTTACAAATTTAAGTAAATTATTATAAAAATATAAGCAAATTACATTCTTGCACACGTAAAGTTATTACGATTTAACCAAAGTATTTTATAAAAATTGAAAGCTTAAAATTGCTCGGCATCTTAAGACCAATTTTTTATTTTACTAAAGCATTTGTTTTTATGTTTTATTTGTTATATAATATTTAAAAAAATTTTAAGTAAATATTTTATTGTCTTATAAAGGCTCAAAAAATCTAAAATAAGGAATGCTATAAAAAATTTATGTGTATATAATAAATGATTTAATATTGCAAAACATTTCTAAAAAATTAATTTGTATTTGAGTATAAATGTAATTTAAAAAATTGTGTTTGCAGTTAATTATTTTCTTTTAAAATTATTAATAAAAAATAATTTTAGGGATTGCTTTATTAATTGCAAATAGTTTATAATATTTTTTATCATTACAAACGATTATTTAGAAATATTTTTATCAGTTCTGTTTTACTGATCACATTAAAAAGATTTCTCACAAAATATTCGATCGATATAAGGGTTTAAATAATAATTTAAATTTTTATGAACAAGTAAGTTTATATTACGGATGCATTTTATTAAATTTTTTAGTAATAAAATAATTTCACCAATATACATGTTTCAAAAACTTATTTAATATGTTTGATCAGTTTTAAAATTATATTTTAATATATATTACCTTTTGTTTTTAAATCAATTTGCTAAAACAATGGTAAGCAATCTAAAATAATTGTAAAAAATTCTTATAAAATCTCAAATTTTTAACAGTTTCACTTTTGTTTGAAAATACTAGATGAAAATGGAAATAAATTCATGAAAACTCATAAAATAATAACAACGTGGTGAAGTTGACTCTTTTATAAATTATTTCATTAAGATGCTTTAAAAAGGGCATTAATTTTTAGTTTAAGATGCTCTTAATGATTCAAAGTAGTACAAAATGAGAATTGATGGTGCTGAATTTTAGTAGAATTAATTAAGGAGTTTTAAAATTATAAATTTAATGCTTGTCAGTTGTATAGAATTTAAATGAAAATTATATATACTGCAAATATCAAACATACAAATTAAAAATATAAATAAATCACTAAATAAATCAATAGAAGAGAATTTTAAAATTGTACTTCCGCATCTAAATTTTATGACACAACAAATTAAAAAGAAATATGTGATTTGTGTAGAAAAACATATAAAATGCTCCTTTTACATGAGATTAAATAATTTTTGAATTGTTTGATTGCATCTTATTTTATTTTCCTCATTAATCATGCATTTAAATTATTTTATAAAAAGAAAATATGGATTACATATTAATAAATGCTACATGTATTATATATATTTTAAAATCATATAAAATATTTTTCCTGCTATAAAATCATTCATATTTTTCAACAATTCCAATGGTACAAATTACACTCATACTGTCTTTTACAAAATTTTTTTCAGTTCAAATTGATTCAAATTTTAAAAATAAGAAGAGTATGTTTATTATCTAAGCAAGGAAAGTATGTTTATTATATAATCAGTTAGGCTTGTCAAATTTATCCTAATCCGCTTGGACAAATTATTTAGGGCTTATCCCCAACAATCGTAAAAATAGAATTTTTTATTCATTTTTCACAAAAAAACTTTAAGAATCTCTCAAGAATAAAGATTTATACTTTGCATTCAGTCTCAATCCCAAGTACCTTCAATTAAATAATAATAAAGATAATTTAATATTTTTAAATCTTTCTGATAAAATCTAGTTACTAGTTTAATTACTGTCACTTGTTTCAAATTTTTAAATAAGCAAAATGGTGTAAAAATTTAGGCAGAAAGAATATTGGAGGAATAAAAAAATTAGACCATATAATATTTTTGTAAAAGCTTAGTAGGACCAAATCATGACGATAGAAAATAGGCCTGAAGCTACAAAGTACATTAGAACAAAACGTTAATGGAAGTTGAAAGGAAAACTACAAGAATTTAGTTTTCTTGAAAGATACAACTCCATTTCTTTTTGTATGTCAGACTTTATTTTGTTCATTCCTGTTTTTTGCATTATGCGTAATAATCAACTCAGTTGGAAAAGTAATTTTTATCTTCACGGAATATTATTTTGCTGTGGGCTATTTTGTTTTTCTTTCTTTTTAAATAACTTTTTATATCCAGTATATATTTGTTCGTATGATGTAAAGTATTAAGAAACTTACAACTCGTTATATGTTAAATCTGATTTAACACATTATGACTATTTATAGCATTTTTCAAAGATCTTAGGAAGTTTTACTAACGACAATTAAGCCTGAAACTATAAAAATGCAATTTACTGTCAATGTTTGTATTATGTAAAAGGTATTTATTAATATACTGCAAATACTGTGAGACACTCTTAAGTAAATTTATCAAATACTTAACTCTATTAAACTAATTGGAATCATTTTAGTCAAAGAAATGATATATTAAACTCGTCTTGGTGTGGTTGTTGAATTATATCTTTAATAATGGGCATAAATTTGGCAATAAATGACCGTTGCACTGTTTTATTCATCTAAAGATAACGAAATTTATGATTGCCTGATTCGTAAATCTTCTGTTAAAAGTACATGACCAAGGTACTTCACACATTTTCCTTACGATAAAGGTTAAATGATCTCACCAGTTATTTAAGCTTCAGTTTTTTAGACAGTTTTCAAACACCAATGAATATTAAGTTCAAAATATGATAAATTCTTATAACTTGATAAAAAAAAGTGTTATTTATTTTAGATCGAGTATTGATTCCACTGATCCGCATTCCACATTTTATGATACTCTCTATTTCCTATTTATAACAGTTACAAGAGTTACTCTGTACTCGTTATTTTTTATTTAAACAGTTACAAGAGTTTTTGTGATCACCTAATGTTAAATTCTGTCCTAAATATTTTAATATTTTGGGTATAAAATTACTTATAAATTTTATGGAGTGATACTGATTTCTGTAGCTGTTCTTCCAGTTTAGCAGTCACTTTTGCCATCGTGGTATTCCTAATGTCTGCTTCTATCTTGAAATCAATTTTTTCTCGAACTGTTTTAAATTTTACATATTTTTTTCTACAGATTGATGCATACTGTGATGATATTAAACATGATGTTTATTGATAACCATCAACTGCTATGCAGTGCGGTTTTCAACCAGACAGGCTACAGTTAACTGTCCAAATTGGAACTTTGACTGATATCTCATTTTAGATTAACCTGAAATGAAAACTTAGATTTAAAATACACGCAGACACACACTGATTATAAAAAACAATTTAACAAAAACATTGGTAATCACAACGTTTCAATGCAGAAAAAGTAAGATTGTACATCAATGCTCCCATGAAAGATGAAATACGAATATAGGATGCGATAAATTATTCCGTTATATTCGCTTACTAAAAATAGATAGCATAACAGTCAAAAAATAAAGAACTTTTTCAAACATCATTAAAAGTAAATGATGGTAAAGTATTCCAATTACTAGGTTAAAAAGCAAATTACTACAGTCATCACACAACAAAATGAGCTTTAATGCCTCTTGCTTGGCTCTTCAAGCGAAAAGTAAAATAACAAATTACTTTTGAATCTTCTTATTAGGGAAATTTATCGAAACTTCACCTTCTGATTATGTATCAAACGAATCACTTCCACTAATGATTAGCTTCAATGTTCAAATGATGCAGGAAAAAAAATAAGTAGGGAAAATGTAGGGAAATTGCGCGAATGTAGAGGATAATTTTGAGTAAATAGAGAAACTTTAACACTATTTTTTTAAGAACATCTAAAAGATATTCAAGTGTTAATTTATATTTCTCGGGCTAATTTTTGATAAGAATTTTGAACATTTAAAAAGCGCAAGTACCAAATTTAATTTAGTAATTGTTTTGGGAATAAATTAGATTTATATTTTTTAATAAAAATATATAATAATATTTAGAGTTAAGAGATGATCTGCATTTATAAATAACTCCAGAAAATTTGTACAAATGCTTTTTATGAAAAAAATAATTGATGATTAGTTTTTTACGAAAATAATATTTAAAAAAATTACATATTTTTTAAATATAATATATATCAAACAAAGATTGAGAATAAAACATTTTCGTTTAAATTGAAAATTTTACATCAAGACAAAACTATTTTGAAGTCCCTTTAAAAATGTTCTACTAATAAAAGTAAGAAAATGTTTCAAATAATTTTCTAATTTAAGAATATTTATTATTTATATTCATTTTAATGTATTTCATTTTTTATATAATTAAATTATTTCTTTTTGTTTAAATTTTAAATAAAAATTCAATAATAATATATAAATATCATTAATTCATTTCAATATTTTATTGTCCTTATTATCGCAAAACTGCAACAAATGCATTACAAATTGGAATTTAAAAAATACTTTTCTTTGATGTACGCAATATAAGTGAAAATACAAAAAAAATCTGTTCATTTGATATTTTCAAAAGAAAGATTAAAAAATAAACTCATTTTGAAACACAAAAGAAAAACAAGAAAATATTCTACACAATGTAAACGGATAAAATGCATTAACTTTCAGACATTTTATTAAATTTAAAATTTCATGCCTAGGTTATAGCTATCGTTGATTTAATACTAAAGAAGAATGCGAGTTCCTTGTAAAATAAATCCGAAATTGTTTTTAAAGTATGCGGAAGCAAAATTGCTATGTTCTTAAGTATTAGAAACAATATTGAAATTTAAATCAAATTTTCTCTTACAGGTTTTCAATATTGAAACTGTAGCTCTGAAATTAATCTCAGAAACTTTTATCTATTCTGCTTTGAGTTTAACATTATTCCATCAATAT
>JAPDSC010091541.1:0-17936 GCA_026290005.1 Latrodectus geometricus | reverse complement strand
TAATTTAATTATGGATTAAATAAAAATTTATATTTAAACCATAATTATAATTTTTGTTTAACTAAAACTGATTTCATATTCACTAGTTTTGTAAGTATATATAGGCTATCAATAAATGTAAAATTTTTTTAAAGTTAATTTTATTTTTTTATTAATAGCTGAGAATAGGATTTGGTAATGGTACGGTTGCTCAGATGCTTTATGAATTTCGAGACAAGTGGGTTTGGTTGGCTTTAATTTAACAGTTTATAGGTTCGAATCCCATCTTTGTGTTCGAAATGCTTCGGAATTCACTTTAAACCATAGGTCCACATCTAATTAACCCTTGTGTGTAAAAAAATGACCGTTGAGCACTAAATAACCAGCTTAGGTCATTACACGAAATAAATCAAAAACTTTGCTTGCAAGAAAGGAAAGGATACTTCTGTTGTTGTCCCTTCTTTTTATCAAACTAATTATCCGACAGTGAAACATTTTGAAGTGAAAAAAAATCCAAATATGTTTCTGAGAGAAGTATTTTTCTTTCGAAAACTCGTTGTATTTCCGTGGCGTGGAGGGCACGGTACCACGGGGAGTGCCTTCCTCTTTTAGAGCCTTGAGAAAGGTACATCAGTCAAAACAGTTACGCCTATCGAAAATTGCGTAAAGACCTATCATGAGTAGGCGTACGAGAAAGAAGAGAAAAAACAAAGTGCGTGTTATGCAACCATCTCGACGATGAAGGATTGTGGTTACTCACCGTTTTGTGTGTACGCACCTTATTGCCATTCTGTGTGTTGGGGTATACAAGTAAATGGGTAATTGATGACTTACTTTCATATTGGAAGGTTATTTTTTTAATTTTCCATGCATTTGTATATTCGAAAGCTTTAATTTAGATATATATCAAATTGCGTCAAAAAATATCGCAAAATCTTGAAGGTAGGTGAATTGGCAATGATACCTGAATTGGTACTCTTCCTGGACCCCTTAAGCTACATTAAAGGTTTGGTTGGATTTCAATGTTTCCTTTAAAATAATGGGAATTGAACCTACGAACTGTTGATCAAAAGCGAGAGCATTCACCATTCATATCCAGGACCGCTAACACTAGAGAAAAGACTAGAATTATAATTTCGTATGAGCCCTTCAGAATAGAAAGTCTCGGATTCGATCACAGCTACTGTTTGATTTGGAGATATATATATATTGCGTTTCAGCTTTCTGTATGCACATCTAACAAGGTAGATACCAGGGAGTTTTTCACATGAACATGTCCTAGTGCAGTGGAAAGTCCTTTTGGGGAGCTCTAATATATGTATCTAAATTAAAGAGATTTGATTTATCATTCAATGTTTTCCATTTGCAGTGTGGGAATCAAACCTACGAACTGTTGATCAAAGGCGAGAGTACTAACCATTCCTATCCAAGTCGGCCAACTCAAGAGGAAAGACTGGAATAATAATTTCGTATGTGTTCTTCAGAATGAAAGTTTCCGGATTTGATCCCAGATACTGTTAGATAAGGAGAGATATTGTAAGCAAATCTATCAAGATAAATACCAGGGAGTTTTTCATATGAACATGTCCTAGTAAATAGGAAAGTCCTTTTGGGGAGCGATAATATATGGCATAAGTTAAAGATATTTACATTAAACTTCAGCTGCACAAAATGTATGCTACAATAAGCATTGTGGCCCAGAAACCACCTGTGAGATTCAAGGTTCAATTGAGCGAAGTGAGTGCTTGGGAAATTTCCAGCCCTCTTCCTCAAAGATACGTAAAAACGATCTATTTATTATGTAAGAAAATCTCCTTGGAGCACAGCACAGCAGAAATGAAAGAAATTATCTTTAGCTGAGTGGTGTGAAATTTGTATGATATTAGGCAACACTGTTATCAAGTTATGTGACCACATATTGTCGACAGGAAAGGTTTCAGGTTTTATTCTAGTTATTCTCGAATAAGGGATGATGGATTTTTCACATTCGTATCTCCAGCTGTCAATGGCATAATTTTATATTTGATTTTATAATATTATCGTTTTAAGGGTATTGTGCTAAAATGTTTGTACAGGAATCTATAAAAACTTATGAAAAATCGATGACTTTTATTCCTTGAAAACTTAACATGGATGATTATTACAATTGTTTAAATTATAAAAATATAATCCCGGTTTTTTATTATTTTCATTTAAGGAATTCTTACTAAGTATTCTATTTAGATTTCTAAGTAAAAAATAATTTGAGTATGTAATTGTATTATCTTTAGGTTTGTAATTTATTGAAGATAAAATAAATTGATTTCAGAAATTAAATAAAAAAAACTGGTAGTTATATTCAATGTATTCAATTTCAACTGTAAATATTTTTCTAATGTTTTTAGTTTAAGCAGGAAATTTTAAAACTACTTTGTGAATCGTTTTTCTTTGATGAATTTTCTAAAATCTAGAATTAAGAATTATAAACATATGTTGAACTTAATTTACTTCTTTTCCTTTTAAAGAAAATAATTAAAATATCAAGATATTTGTTAAGTAAAAGGAATTCAAATTTAAGCATGAATTTTAAATCCTTTTATTTATAATCCCTTTTCAATAAAATAATATTTTTAATCTTTTCTAAATAAGCAATAAAAATGCAAAATTTCACGTGAATCTTATCTAAAAATTTATTTAAAAAAATGCTTAAAAGCTATGTAAAAAAAAAAAAAAAAGTTATAATCATAAATATAAGTCTATTATTTATTTCAATGGTAACTTTAAATTAATTTCGCTTAAAGGGAACAAAAATGTATAAAGTATTTGATTACTTTAAATCTAGTTTGTTTGAATCTAGATATAAGTTTAAGTATATTCGTTAAAAATACTTAAATTTCGCTTAAAAAGTATGATAGTATACTGAATTATTCGATATATGGAATTACAGTAATTTTTTTTTTTTTTGCCAAATATCAGGGACAATCTATCAAATTCCCAAATAAATAATAAATAAAAAATTTTATATAAGAAAATATAAACACTGAATTCATTAATAAATTTAAACACAGTGAGGAATCTATAAAAACCTCAATTATACACATGAGGATTTTATGAGATTATATTAAAGTTAACCATTAAACATTTAACAGTGAGAATTGTTTCACCAAAATAAAAGCCCAGTTTTTTTTATTCATCAGTATCAAAACAAATGCAGTTTAAAAGCTCATTCATAGCATACTATAAGAAAATCTGAATACGGAATTTATTGATGAGTTTAATCGCATTCATGAATCTAAAGACTCGGATTGTGTACATGAAGATTTTATGATAAATTTCATCACATCAAATTAATTTAATGGCTTACAGTTATATCACTAGATTGAGGGCTAAGTTATTTTTCTTTATCATCAAATCAAAACATACCATATAACTTAAGAATTAGTTTGTAGAATTTTTTAAGTAAATGTGAGCACCAAATGTGCAGATGAATTTAAACATTTAGGATTTAAGCAAACAAATTATACACATGAGGATTTTATGAGATCAAAATTTTAATATTGATTCGTAATCTAAATATGCATATAATATTCAATTATCTGTAAGTAAAAATTTAAGCAAATTAAAATTGAATTTCATTAAATTAAAAGAAAATTTACCTTAGATTAAATTACAATTCTTATTTAAAGTTTTCCGCAATACAAGTTAATATTTAAAATATTAATTAAAATATGATTTGCATGATTTTTTTAGAATACTTTTAACTAAGCGATTGTTATTGAATTTATAAAGTAATCTATTTGATAATTTTAATTAAATTTTCTTCATTTGAACAAAAAAATATAATGGTTAGAATTTTTATCAAGATTTAAATTTGAACGTCTATTTAATTTTATAGTCTGAAATTGGTTTTTATTCGAAAAATAAAAAGTACACCATTTTAATTTTTATGATTCAAAATTGAATTTAATCAATATGTTCTAGAAATATTCCATTTTTAACACTGCATATACTAAAATAGCATTAAAAAGAAAGTCAAAATGTGTATCGTGATATTCAAATAAATTTTGAGTAGCAAATCCATGTTTTCGATTTTTGCACCGAAGAAACTTTGGCGAACGGAAAAGTGCAGCAATTATTATGTTTTCCTTTGTTGAGTGGGAATGTGTGGAAGATGACGTCAGCTCTGACAAGTTAAGTGGCTCGTTATTGGTCACCGAGGAAGGGTATCGAAAACTTATTCGGTTGTAAGAAATGGCGCTGTGCAATTCATCTCTGGAACTACGGTCAGTGGCTCGAAATTGCTCGCTGACGGGTTGAGCAGAAATGCCTCGTTTGTTATGTCTCATTTATGTCGAGACCGTGCTCTTCCGTTTTGTGGCGATGATTTGCGATGACAATTAAAATGAAATCGATTTTAACGTTGCTGACAAGATGGAAACGATTCAGAATTAAATTTTAATCGGATCTGAAACGAACTACTGGATTACGTTATTTTAGAACGAATATTTAAGTGCATTAAAGTTGCTTTTCAGTGAATTTATTATTTTAATTTTTAATGAAGAGAATAAAAATAATATTATTTTGATTGTTTTTCTCATAAAATTATAATTATTTCTCAAACATTTTAATAATTATTTAAACAGAAATCAGTTTGTCTATTTAGATTTTCACTGTAAATTGTTGTTTCAATAAAATGTCAATGAATATTTATATCAATAAATTGATTAAGAAAATAACTCTTTTCAAATATCTTAAACAATATTAAATTTAATGTTTATTATGAGCTTTTTTTTAATGTTGTTTAATCCTAAACGTTGATTAATGGAATTATTTTTGAATTACTTCATCGAATAACAATTTTACACGATGAAATAAATCTTACAAAAATCATTCGAATTGTTGATAAAGGTGTTTCATAACTAAGCGCATTTCTTGTAAACCATTTTGGGACAATATGACAACACATACAAAAGCATCACAATACGCATATATTCTTTTTTATGTGTATTTTATAGAAAATATTTAAACAATAATCAACTTCAATTTCTTTTCCACACGTTTCATCCAAATCGAAAATATCTAATTGTCCTCAAAAATTTTTTGAATAATCCCAATTTCCATTTAAACTTTTGAAAAATATTAAGTAATATTATATAATTAAATATTAAGTAGTTGGTTAGGAATAGTGGAATGTCAATTTCTTTGGGAATGGCTAATTAAAAGAAAAGAACATAGTACTGAACCTGAAATCTAACAAGAGTTTCACTTCAGGAGCATACAATCGATTATTATCAGTTTAACCAAAATAAAACTCGATTCACAATTGAGCATTAATCGGAAATTGCTTTCTGTGTGAAAGACGCTTAATCCTCACCGTCATTACATCGTTCTTTCCTTCCTTCAACCCTTTGTCTCCAGCGCCAGTCTTCGTGGACAGATAAGCCATTGGCAAATCTAAAGCTGGCTGGCAACGCTTGGTGAATTATTCGAATAGCAACCCATTAGTTCCAGTGCTTCGCATTCAAGGGTAGATCACGAGCAGAGCAAAATACTTTTTTTTTTCTTTCTTTCCTTCTGGACTTATTTCACTTCACTTCGTCCCGTCTTCGAGAATTAGCCTAGTTAACAAGCCGGGACTAATGACGAGAAAGAAGGAACAATGTTTTCGTTTTCAATCTTCGCACCCCGCCATGTTTGTGTTTTAAAAAAGCAACTCATCGTTTTATGTGTGAATGGCAGACAGGAATTTCTGTCGTGCGATTAGGGGAATTGTTGGCTTGGACATGCTGTGACGTGTTTCAGCCCTGAGGATGTAATTTCTGTGTTACTTCTCATATTAGCGAAAAACAGCGATTTAAGTTGACATTATCAGATGGCGAGTTGACAGAGCATGCGTTGTATTATCTTGGCATTGATTTATGCCATTAGCTGGAATTGCTTGCCAGAAAATCTTAATCCCTATATGGTCAGCTAACGTGCTTGGGCAATTTGAAGACTTTCTTTTCCGATTCATTGCGATAACGTGAAAACTCATATCTTCTGTAAGGACACATGATATCTGCATCCAGATTCGAATATCATAATCGTAATAACATAAAAGCAACGCAGTCAGCTGACCAACCAACAGATCAAGAAGATTTAGGCGTTAAGGCTTAAGTCCAAAATACGATGGACATTTTTGTGCTTCATTGGCCACCGATTACAAATCCAAATCTCTGTTTATTTGAAATGGTATACTTAGAGACATTATGTATTTAAATGGATTAGTGTGATAGGAACAAATACTGAAAGAAAATATCAGTTTCTGATAATAAAATGGTGTATTGTAGGTTTTAAAATAGAGAGTGGGCATTTTTGGGTAAAAAAAAGTATTATTTTTGTTTAAAAAGTGAAAGTATCAAAGTTAAGATTCAAAATAAAAAGATCATGGCATTAAAACGTCCATCGATTAATTATCAATATGAATCTAATATTTTACTAAATTTGTGTTATTGCTAAAGAGCCAAATTTAGTTTTTTCTATCATCTTTAATTCTATAAAATATCAGGTTTGGCAATAAACGATATTCTTACTTAAAATGAACATTTAACATAGATCGGTTATTTCCATCTATTTATCATTTTTTTCTGGCTTTTTGAGTCCACTTGGAAACTCAAGAACAAGTAATTAATTCGAATAGTTGAAATAGGAATTATATCGAACACATATTGAATTTTTTATTTATGCCTTTAAAAAATTCAAATATTTTATTTGAAATTATACTCTATTAATAATGAACCAAATCGCAGTTTTTTTCTATCACCTTTAATTCTATAAAATATTAGGTTTGGGAACAAATGATACTATTACTTAAAATGAGCATTCAACTTAGATCAGTCATTTCCTTCTATTTATTATGTTTTACTGGCTATTTGAGTCTACTTGGAGGCCCAAACACAAGTAATCAATTCGAATAGTTGAAATAGGAATAATAGAACACATATTCAATTTTTTATTAATGCCTTTAAAAAAATTCGAATATTTGATTCTAAAACATACTCTATTATGTTTGCCTAATTAAACTAGCCTCGAAAAATATTCGGAATCTCTGCCAAAAACATTTAACCATCAAAAAACCAGAAGATACATAAGATGGTGGCATTTTATGCAAAATTCATCAATTAATGAAGATTTCGAATCTTCTTAAAATCAAAATATAATTCGAGAAAGTTTTCCATTCAACTTTCTCAGAAGCTCAATGAAAGATGATAAAAATAACAGTGAAAGAAAGTTAGGAAGTGATAAAAATAATACTCATAGGTTTCAAGTGAAAGAACACGGATATCCAACCATTTTTAAAAATCAGATGAAAGCATAATATGAAATACGTAATACAGTTTATGTCTATTCTTCAAGCAGTAAAAAGATTCAACACTGAATTTTTTTAATCATTTGACCATGTCTAGACAAATAGGCCAAGGCAAGTCATAAATAACAAGTAAAAATAACAAGTCTACTGATAGCCTCCCATTTTATTTTTGAAAATAACGAGTATTTTCTTACTTATACTATACAAAATCAAAAAGACGTAACTGTTAATTTAACCCCTTAACCGGCTATCCCGACTTAAGTCGGGCAAAAATTTCTGTGCGTTTACCGGCTATCCCGAGCCCCTTGGTAGGGGCAACAGGCTTCACTGCAATGCTTCAAGTTCAACCCCCAGAATTGACGGATTGCCGTGAAATCGCAATTTGGAAACTCCCTTACTGAATGGTTACGGCTGATTTAACTAATGCGAGCGTAAATGGAAAGAGCTGAGAGAATTTTCAGAATCCTCTGCTTCAAGGAAACAACAGCTTTATTATTACGTTTTATTTTTCTATATTTATTCTCATTTAAATTTTATAGTTAGAAAATAAGAAGTTAGAAAATTATTTTTAAAATTAGACTTGTTAAATAAGTAAATACATTAAATATTTATTTTTTAACTTTATAAGCGATTTTAGCATTTCAAACAATTCTGCAATGGCTTTTTACATAGTTCTTTTATATTTAGATTTTATTAAAATTAGATTATATATTTTGTTCTGTGAACACTTAATTCTCGTGATCTCTCAGGTTTTAATTAATTTCCCATTATACCTAATTTTAATTCAAAAAATGAATAATTTGTTAGTAGAATTATCATTAAATGCTTATATATTTTCATAAATGATTGAAAAAAATGGAAAATTTTTATCTTAATCTTCGTTTTTAAAAATAGGTTTTTATGTAAATAAAACAATAGAGATTACATAACTTTTTGTTGAACGTTAAAACATAGCATTAAAAATTTAATTATCCTCTCATATTTGATTTTAAAGTGATTAATATATTTAATTTTTTTTCATAATGAAATCATTTTCATAGAAAAATAATATTTATGAAATTATTTCATAATATACATATACATTTATGAAAAAAATAGATCTAAAGTTTTGGCATGAATTATACATTAACTGAACACATTTACAAATATTATAAATGAAAATATTTGCAAATTCATGTTTTAATTATACTTTTAAAGTTTATTTTATTATAATTATTACAACCAATTAAAAATCTGGAAATAAAACGAGAGTTATAAAACAGTAAAAATATAAATCTTAACATTATGAAATTAATTTTATTTTTATATCGCAACATCTCGTTAATATTTTTTGTTTGAAATCAAATATTCAGATTTTAAAAAGTACAGTTTTAAAGCAATATTAATTTTCCAAAATGTACAGAGTTTTCACCATTTTTTAGGTGATTCATTATTTTTTCTTCTATTATCACTATTTTTTCTTCTGTGAAATGAAGATAATTTGTAAACTACCAGTCAAATTATAAAACTAAATAGACACCATATTTTAGAACCTAAATTTAGGTAAAATACTTTTTTACCGATTTATTGTTTATCTGCAGAATTTTTGATAGTAATAAATCATGCGCGTTATATTTTTAGGCACTTTCTTTTAATCTTTCTCTAAATTTACCACTTGTAATCATTTTCATTTTAAAGCACTTATTGTTAGTGAAGAGAAAATATTTTATTTAGAAGTAATATGAATACGTGAAAAAATGTGATATTGATATATTCTATATTAAATATTTACTTATTAGAATACTATTGTAAATAAAAATATTAATGTTTCCCCATATATATTTTTGCTTTTATTGTCCTTTGAAAAACAAATTTTCATGAGAGACTAACTGTTTTTAATATTTGTGCAAAACAATTCAAGAAATATTAAAAGATATAATACAAAAAAATATATACAACATGGATTCTCGTACGGAAAGATATATTTTATATAATTAGAAACAGAAATTATTTGGTACTAGGAATTAAATATGAAAAATTTACAGTCACAAAATTTTTTACCACAAATTCAACTGAAGTCAACAATATACTGCATACTCTGAAGTATATTATTATGCAATTAAGTTAGCTTTTTATATTTTTTAAATTATTAAAAATATACAATTTTTTCTATATACTTCAGTTTGTATGTATTAAAGCACAACAGAATCATTTCTTTTAATGATTTTGAAAATTATTTCAGGATTTTAGAAATATAGTGTTGATTTTGAAAAGTATCTGCAATGAATAAAAGCTAATAATAATTATACAATAAATTAACTACTTCTTACAGCTATTTAAAATCATGACAAGTATAACTATCGGGACACTACAAAAATAGTTTGTTTGTTTTTTTTTTTACTTTATTCAAAATAAAGGAAATAAATTAAATTTCCTATAGAATAAAATTTTCAAAATAATTTAATAAAATTAATATTTAATGTAATAAATTATTATAACAGAGACATGTCGACATTTTTGAGCACAACATACGAAAGTAAACTACTAGCACTTGTGGTTAGTTCATCTGACAGCGATTGATGGACTTCCTGGCTGTGAGTCATTAAAATGCGATTATTGTGAGGTGGTCTAGGGTAAAGCGGAAATACATCCCATCAAGAATTAGAGGCTTTTGTATTCTTGACAAGTGCTAAAGGGGGAAAAACTTGCATTGCAGTGAAAACCAAAACTATGTTGCCACCACGAAGCAAAAACGAAGCACTTTCTTCACCGAACCCCAGACGGTTAAGGGGTTAATGACATAACTTAGAGACAAAATCGTGATTTTTATAATCTTAAAAAAAAAAAAAAAAAAAACAGTGTTTCACCTTAAATAACCAACCGTTAATCAAGTTAACAAAAGCAAATCCGGAATGGCTAAAAGAATTAGTATTCTTAATTAATATAACTAACAACATCCATCAGAAGGTTGAATGTAAATCAGAAATGTCAAAATGCAGATGGCTTCCTACAATATAAGCATTTGGAAAACAAAACCACTTCGTCAACAGTTACGGCATACCTGTTACCTAATCATTATTCAGAATGCAACGTGTTATTAGGATTTGCATATGTATTTTTAAATTCAATTTCCCATTCAACCCTTGATTCACAAACATGAAAACTGCAGATGATTCAGTGGGTTAACAGTTAAAAATCTACTAATTGAAAGAAAGTATCACGTGAAGTAGTAGCAATGACTTTTACGGAAAATAACATGAATGAAGCTCAGAAATTGGAACAAGTTGATTGGAAGTAATAAGCAGGAAACAGAAATCTAAGGAAGAATTAAAGTGTACGCACACATATTCTCTTAATGAAATATCAATAAATTTTGGCATATCAAATCGACGATACGGTTACAGTTAGACGAAATTTATTTTATTTAAAATATTTGCTATATCAAAGAATGATATGTCTTTTATTTAAATGAATTTTACATGTTAACACTAAGGAACATGTAGTTTAGTTTTTTAGATATTTATTACCCTTTGGGTACATTTAACCCTTTAGGCACATTTGACGAGTGAGACTCGTCTTCAGCTTATTTGAGCGAAGTTTCTTCGGACGAGTCTGTCTCGTCAATTTAAATGCATTAATGAGATTAAATGTCCTTCCTGAACTATTATAAAATAAATATATTATATAACACCAATAAAAATATATTCCAAATAAAATGTATCACTTATATATGTTAATACATATAGCAATAAATTAAATTTGTCTCATCAGGATAAAAATTTTTAAATAATTCAGTACTCAAAGAGTTAATAAAGATATTAAAAATATACAGACATCTATTATAAAATAAAACTTTTGTTGAGTTTTATGCACTTTCTTTTGGGATTTAATGCACATTTAAGGCTTATTCATATTTCGCATGAACTTGAAAAAGTTATCCTTGTGTACCATCATGTTTATTTATATAATTAATTTATATTGTACTCAAAGGGTTGGCAAACATATTACAATAAACAAGCAATAAATAACAAACATAAAGTTACACCCTGTAAAGTCTACAAAAATTAGATTTTGGGTTTTACTTAGAAAATAATTATATGGCATTTAAGCAATTTTAATGAATGAGAATAATTTAGAGCTAAAATATTTAATTTGATATTAAGAAAGGGTAGAAATTTGAATTGATGAAAACGAGAACCATGATTCAAGTTTGTAAATCTAGAATATTTTTTGAACTTGCCAGGTTCGTGTTCACAAGCTTCCCGTCTCAAATAAAAAAAAAAAAAATTAATCATCTTTTATGTTTTCGCTATTAATTTTACTCAAGTAAGAAATCAAAATTTTGAATTACGGCCAAAATCCTTTTTGAAACACTTGATGGACAGAGAGTTATAGGTCCCTCGAGAATGTTAAGGCGCGGAAGAAAATTAACGAATTTGTTGGGAAACGCTTTAGAAAGCGTGACATAATGTTGATTATAGAGAAAAAAATGTGCGCGTCATTAATTTTTGCTTCAAAAGATATGTTAGGAAACACAAAAGAAGGAAAAAGATTTCGTCGTTGTAAAAATCTAGGAATGGATGAAAAATTTATGATGCCAACGGAAAAAAGTAATAGAGTCTTAATATTATTTCAAAGTATAAACTTTGTTATATATATATATATATATATATATATATATATATATATATATATATGTAAAAAGAAATCCATTATTTTTTTGGTCGATGACTGTGACTGTAGTGTTCGATATCTCGTTAAGTATCGATCATACAATTTCAGATTTATGCTCGTTGAAAAGATCACATTTCGCACTAAAAAATATTGGTTTTTATTTGCTTTATCCAGTTATAAGGTATAGAATAGTAAGTCAACAAAGAAAATTAGGAAGCCATTAAAGAGAAAATGTAGTACATTCTTGAACTTGATGGAATTTTGGTGTTCTTCTAACTGTGGTATATCTGGACTTGATGGAATTATATTATTCTTCTTTGGCCTTCATTAGGTTTGCATTTAGTATAATAAGATTTAAAATATTTCAAAATCTGTAGAAGCTACATTTCATACTAAAAAATATGTTTTTTAAATTGCTCTATTCAGTTATAAGGTATAGGTTGTTAAAAATAGGAAGCAAACAAAGAGAAAATGTAGTACTTGATGAAATTTTGGTGTTCTTTTAATTGTGGTGGAAATTGATGGAATTATACTTCTTTGGCATTCATTTGGCTTGCATAATAAAGGAGACATCATTTTTGGAAATAGTTGAAAAATTTAAAGGAACAAATTCCTTCGTTAACTGTAAACCACGTATGCTTCTCTATTTCATTTCGCTTAACTTTCACAAATGATTACCCTTTATTTTGCACGCTTTTAAATTTGAATGGATTTTACGATCTTTTAGCATCCTAACTTTATTTAAATTTCATTCCTTTTAAACTTTTTTGTTAATTTATGAATTCATGCTTAATTATTTATTTTTTTTAATCATAAAGTTATTGTTTGTTTCGTTACAGTTGAGATTCTAGCTAAATCATTTTTAATCATCTTCTAAAATTTTCAATATCGCGAAATTTTTTAATTTATGTTAGGAACTCAAATTTTAAAATCCTTAGCGATATCTCATCCTCAATTTCCTGAAATTCCTATCTTTTTCCACCGAAGTCGTTTAATCATAGCTGAATAGCTTTGAAAACATTGCACCATTTTTGCCTGATGACTCGTTCGATTTGAATTCAGATTTTGAAGTACATTTTATGCGTAAGATTTTGATTGTTGTTAGTCCTTGAAAAACATGGCGTCTCTGCGGTTTGAACTCTTTGAGAATCAAAATTAAAAATATTGTTGAAGTTTATTTCGTTAATAAAGTGATTACATTTGTAAAGACCAAAGCATCGGTTTCAGAAGCTATCTTCCATTGACTGGAGCCATTAGGACTTTGACAACAGAACAGAAGAAAAATCAAAATCAAAAAGACGAGACAAAACATCAATATATGTTTAGTATAAAGTGTCAAAAACACAGTTAAAAATTTTTTAAAGTATATTCTTTTTCTAAAAGCATAAATTCAAAATCACATATTCAATTCTTCAATTCACTTAGAACCTGCTGAGTTCTTATACTCGTACCATCTTGGATCTTTAACGGGAAATAGTGTTTCCTTATTAGTTTCTAATTTTTCCTGTGTTACTATTTCACACAATAATAGTGTATTAGTAATTCAAAAAAATTTTTATGTAATAAACAAAATGGAATATGAATGTTCATTGTGTACTGACAGTTTTTAAGTTGTTTGTTCAAAAACTTTTCAATGTCATCTTGTCCATAGCACATTGCTTGAAGTAAAATCAGCAAATATAATTAAGGTAAGATTGCAAAAAAGAAACTTCAAACAGCTTTTTGTTTCAAGTAGGACAAAAGTTCTTAAAATCCCTGATCATACCAGTTATCAATTTAACAGTTAACGTTCAACCAAGTGAAAAGTATTCTGATCTTGTATTCACGACGTAGCATTGAAAAAAAAATTGTTAGCAATTTTACTTTATCGAGAAGATATGTGAGATTTACCTTTTCTGTATGTGTATCATTACATCCCATACCCTCCGGAAATTTGCGACTTAACACTTAGGGGTATGAAATACCCTGTAAGGGAAGGAATTCTGGAAGCACCGTCTGCTTTGTATTCCATTCACAAATTTCATTCCACGATAACTTTCGTAAACAAATGAGCAGCGTTACGGTTGGCGTGGCGCTGGAATTTACCGCCAAAACATTCTGTGTTACCACGTCTTAAAAGAAATGTATTCTGCTGCTGGTCCTTCTCTAAAAGTGAGATATTTTGGCGACATTTTAATAATGGGGTGTTATTATAACCGCTCCATTGACGAAAGGAAACGACCACACTCGATGCTTTTATCGACCTGTCAGAACATGAATGTGAAGACGTTTCCCTAATTATGTATGGTTGGCTTAAAACAAGAGACCTGCGCATTTGCATTTGTTCTTATCTGGGGGATTGGGGAGATTATTTCCTTTATATTGCACCAGCAGAGGAAGCTTGCCTGTCAGAGTTTTTGCATTTATTATTTATGAATTGTGGGTTTTGGTTACGTCGACTGACAAACCATCGTTTGAGACTGAAATCATTAACGATTCGGATGGGAAAAGTTAAACGTTTCGGGCTACTTGTGTACATTCCCATTATAATAAGTTGTTGCAAAATGAACGTCCTCAGGGTGGAACGTTTATTTGTCGTGCTGCAATGATTGACTGATTGATGGAGTTCCAACTTGTTTGCTGTCATCTTAATTTTCTCTTGCAATTCGCAGTTAATAAATTTGATCGTTTTTACAAAGCTTAATTTTGGATTTCTTTTTATTTGGAAATCTACTATTTGTAAATATCAAATGAATCAAGTGGTGATAACAAAAATAAGTTTCAATTCTAAACTTAATAAATTAAATCTAAAAATAATATTTAAAATTTCTTAGGTCATCATATTATTTAATTATTATTTTAAGAACAAGATTTATTAAAATTTATTTTCATTATTAGAAACTTAAATAACTTAAAATTTGAATGCCCAAATTAGATGACTATTATGCAGCACATTTTTCACTTTTCATCATTATATTTCAATATTTCTGCTTTAATATTTATTTTACTAATTTCCATTGTGTGTTTGTAAGTGTTTTAATTTTGTAATGTCATCAAAATTAATTTAGCATAAGAATTTTTATTTCTTAATTAATTTCTATAGAATTTAAAATAAATTTGCTTTTTTTAAAAAATTAATGGAAATTTCAGTATTGTGTGTAAGAGATAAAAGTTTTGGATGTACTGCAACAATAAAATCAGAGTTGAGCTGTTAGGAACTACTCAAAGTGTGTCAGTAATTTGAGATATATATAGAAAAGCTGTCTTTTGTGAGTTCAGAAATTATTATGGCAACAATTTCCCAGTTTTTGATCTGATAATTTTCTAAAATAATATTAAATGACATTATTATACATCACAATTATAATGCATGAGGTTTTGTTTTTTAAAAATAAATTGTGCCTGATTTAATTTATTAAAATGTGGGTTGTTAAAAATAAATTATCAATAAATTAAAGAAATTTATTGTACCTAAATTAAGCATACGGAACAAATTATCCTACTTAAAGTAAAAGTAAAAAAAAACAGCTAGTTAAAATAAAAATAATAACACAGGCTTTAAATTAAATTGTTTTAGGTACTATATTTTTATTAATTATAAGGAATTGATTTTAAAAGGGAAAATAAAAAAGTCCTTTCTTGAATCAAATTAAAACCATCATGTTGATAAAACATATGAACGTAAATATGAGTTTTTATATACCTATCACAATATAATAATTTCTCCACTGACATAATATACAAGCTTGATAAAAAGTTTACCATATTTAGATTAGTTTTCTTTTTCGTTTTTTTTAAGGTTGTTTTTACATATGAAAGTTAATTTGATCATAATCATTAATTTAACGTGATTACCAAGTTACCATAAATACTCAGGACTCGAACATATGAACTATCGAATAGTAGACCAAAGCGTTTCTCAGCTCAATGTCACCATGATTTTCCGTTTCACCTGACAATTACTATTGAAACATTGCTTCCAAAGGGTTTTAGGTTGGTTACCAAATCATAATCATCACCTACAGATAACTATAATGTGATATAATCTATAAAATAATAATTTGAGAACTTCCAAAACTGGTTCGATTATATTTGTTACTTTTATCACTGGGAAAATGGCAACAGCTTACGTGCAGTTTCCATCAAGGCATGAGTTTATTCCAGGAGGTAGATTAATAGATTAAACTCTGTTCTTAACTCATTAATTGCAGCTATTCTTGTCCATATTATACTCCAATCCGTCTCGTTTTTTTCCCTTTTATTTTCCCTATTTCCCTAACGCTTCTTCCTCTTTCTCAACAAACTCACGAGGACAACCATACTTTTGTCAGGAAAAACAGACACCGCGGTTAACGAAAGGACTTCTGAGCGTGAATGACTTCCAGTAACAACTGCTAGTTTTCATTTCTAATATCTTTTTTTTTTTACGATGTATGTGACCGCCCTCTCGCACGGAAGATATGTCCCCGAATGACAATAAAAAAAAAGAACGCAAATCGAATGATAGTTTTCTGAAGCTTACTCAAGCGTTAGAAGGTTGTTTATTTTTGGTTTGTTCCTCCTTGATACAATCAGTATTCATTGTATACGGTATCGAGTAATGTATGTGACATGTATACGCTGTAAAAGTGCCGAATCGCATTGAAAAAGGGGAAATAATAGATAGTCGTAAATCATTGTTGTTACATTGATTGTTGAAGGGATGTCTATCGCCAAATAACGCCAATTTAGAGGATTCTTTATATGTATTTATTTATATTTCCCAATAACGCTACCTTTTGTTTTTTTTTTTTTATTAAACGGTATCTTTAAGAAATTACTACAAAAACAAGAGTAATGATTCAATATATTGTGAGAACTGTTTCTAATGTTTTGCATATATATTAGGCTGGGGAAAAGGAAATCCATTATTTTTATAAAAACTTTAAAGCTATTTATGTACTTTTAACTAGCTTTGTGCAAATGATTTCAAGCTAATTATAGGTATCATTTCTCTTGGAAGACATTGAGACCGCTTCCTGTTTTCGGTCATGAAAACAGATATGGGCACTGTTTTCCTTGGCTATATAGGCTGGCGTACCACTGAGTGTATAGTATAGTGGCTTTTATCTAGTTAATAGATAGCTTTCTGGCCTTCAGTTTAATAGTTCGTGAATTCGATTCTCAACTTGGCCATGGTTGCTTATAATGGCTCAGGATCTTTTAGTCAAATTAGTCCTAGTGGGCAAAAAGTGACCGAGAAGTCACAGTCAGATCTAAGAGTATATCTGGAAGTCTTCTAGCCTCACCGACCCAAATATTCTGTAAAATCTGAATATGTTATTGTTCTTGTCTTTTAATTATAGGTCTGTGAACCATCAAATATCATTATCAAAAGGAATACAATTTGTTTTTCATCGTATTACATGCAATGAATTATTCAAAAACATCTGCTAAATACTATTACATACTTTCATAAGTGCTGTTACTATTTAAACATCCAAGAAATCTAAACAACAATTTTAAACATCCTTGATTACTGTTAAAATCTTCTCCTGCACGCTTTTACCCGCCATTTATTTTGCTTCAAATAACTCGGAAGGTGCTCATTAGGGCGGAATTCAAAATAATCAATACGCCGAGTGTGCTTCAAAAATAGAAAACGGGTTGTTTCGACATTTCCTAGCTCGGCCTAATTAATCATGTTTTCTTGAAGGACGCTGGGCGCTCCGTTCGGCCTTGATTTCGGCAAGAATTTCCATTTCTTCGATTGTTGGGGGAAGTCGAAATTCGGAAGCCTTGGTCATTCAACCTATTGCGCTTTCTCGAGGTGGCTGTAACTGTGACTTTAACTCTAAATCTCCATCATTTGAGTGAATATCATTAAATGATTGGATAGCGTTCTTCTAAGCGGATGAACCTAACAACTGATAAACGGGAAATTGATGTTGCACATTTCTTCTACATGTCAGTTGTCGGGGTGCGTGCTTGGGAATTTTCCAAGATCCATACACGATCA